>CAUYPK010133213.1:0-39742 GCA_963574355.1 Loris lydekkerianus
CTTCAGGGAGCTCTGCAAACATCAGGGAGCTCTGCACACTCAGAGAGCTCTGCACACGTCAGGGAGCTCTGCACACGTCAGGGAGCTCTGCACATATCAGGGAGCTCTGCACATGTCAGGGAGCTCTGCACTCTTCAGGGAGCTCTGCAAACATCAGGGAGCTCTGCACACTCAGAGAGCTCTGCACACGTCAGGGAGCTCTGCACACGTCAGGGAGCTCTGCACATGTCAGGGAGCTCTGCACATGTCAGGGAGCTCTGCACTCTTCAGGGAGCTCTGCAAACATCAGGGAGCTCTGCACACTCAGACAGGTCTGTATTCTCCAGAGAGCTCTGCACACGTCAGGGAGCTCTGCACACTCAGAGAGCTCTGCACATGTCAGGGAGCTCTCCACTTGTCAGGGAGCTCTGCACACGTCAGGGAGCTCTGCACACGTCAGGGAGCTCTGCACATGTCAGGGAGCTCTCCACTTGTCAGGGAACTCTGCACACGTCAGGGAGCTCTGCACATGTCAGGGAGCTCTCCACATGTCAGGGAACTCTGCACACGTCAGGGAGCTCTGCACATGTCAGGGAGCTCTGCACACGTCAGGGAGTTCTGCACACGTCAGGGAGCTCTGTACACATCAGGGAGCTCTGCACACTCAGAGAGCTCTGCACACATCAGGGAGCTCTGCACTCTTCAGAGAGCCCTGCACACATCAGGGAGCTCTGCACATGTCAGTGAGGTCTGCACACAGCCAAGAGTATAAGTAGGTCACCTTCCCTTTCCTCCCCTTACCCTTCCACCCAAGCAAGTCAGGATTCTGTAGATTTGGGCAAAGTCCCAACGTCCCAAACTCCTACCTCCTTGAAGCTCACCTTGGGAAGTGGCAGCTTGGGGGATGATGCCATGGGCAGGGCTTGGTGGCAGGGAAAGGGACTTGCCACTTCCATATACTAAGCTCCCAACAGAACAGAACAGGATGGAGGCCCAAAGCAGCACTAACTCAGTTTGACTATGAACCACATGCACTCATTTAATGATTTTAACATTAAATTCTCTCAATGCAATACAATTGAGTCACAGCTGGGTGGGCCAGGATGGGCACCAGCCAAGAGGCTGCCAGGGCCTAGGCCTTGTGCATATATAATTGTACTGGAAATGCAAGTAATCACTTACCTGACGTGAGGTCCTTCCGGAATGTGAGGTCCCAGGCAAGTGAACGGTCTGACTCACCTCCTCCCCCAGACCAGCAGCGCAGGCACAGAAGGTGGGCAGGCCGGGGCAGTTCCGGATTCAGAAAGACCACACAAGCAGATCGCCAGTGAAAATTCAAATTACCCCTCAGGGCTGTGCTGGGCAGCCATGCCTGGCTGTACAGGACAAGGATGTGCCCAGAACAGGAAATGCAGGCACTTTGTAGGAACCATTAGACATTTTCAACAGTCCTACAATTTCTTGCCACAGAGTGTGGAGGTGGTACAGGACAAGTGGCATCCCAGCCAGCTGTGGAGCTGGGGGGCAGACCGGCTGCCTCCACCTTGGCGATGTTGGTGCAGTGGCAGTGATCAGAGGAACCAGTGGGCTAGAGGGTAGACCGGGGCCCCTGCAGGAGGCTCCAGTAGCTGGAGGGGCCAGACAACTGCTGGGGAGACACCAGCACCTTAGGTTTCCCTCCCCTTGCACTTATGGCTAAACAGGGAACCCCCCATTTCTAGGCCTGGGAATGAAAATGTAAATTTCCTAGGCCTGGGAATGAAAGAGATTGTAGCCATTCATTTGCCACCCAGACATGTCCCAGACATGCTAAACGTAACTACAGAGGGTCCCAGATATATCACAGACAGTCCCAGATGCTAATGTAACTACACAGGGTCCCAGAAATGCTAAATGTAACTACAGAGGGCCCCAGGTGACTATATATACCTCTAGACAAGAGCCGGGGTAGAGAGACAGACAAAGAGAGAGAGCTTTTCTCTCCCGACTTGGAAGCTTTGGTGTTTTGTATTCTTTTCTGTAAATAAATCCTGTCTTACCACTGATCTGTGGTCTGTGGATTTATTCTTCAAATCACGGAGACCAAGAACCTGCTGAAGATGAAAGGAATTTCGGTATCATATTTGTGGGGCTCGTGTCTGGGATTGAATATCTGTGGTAAGCAATGGGACCACTTACCTCTATCCTGCTTTTCTCTGTAGTTATAATAATGGAGACTAATAATGTTGATGCCCGTCAGCCGGTAAATGTGCACAGTGTGGTTGCTGACCTGCAGGTCACAGGCGAGAGGCTGTTGGGGAACAAACTTTCTAACTCCCCTTGGCTCCAGAAAGGAGTCAAAGGGAATGTTACAAGACTTTTGAAACTGCTCTATATTTACTCCTTTTCTCTGGTTGAGGGCCAAGCAAAGAGGTAGCACCCACAGGCCCTGGGTCCCCAGCAATGGTTCTGACCCCAGGACATGGGAGGGCCTTTGGAAAATCGTGCTCTGCCAGCTCTAACTATCCTCTCTTCTCTTCCATGGTCCCAAACTTTTCTGTAGATTTCTCTCTATAGACCTCTTCTGCTTCTCTCTCGCTCCTTGCAGTTTGCATGCTTTGTTTGAATGTTGGTACTAGTTAAGTTCATACGAGCTCATTCTGGTATTTTTCAGACGTTTTAAGTGTACTTCAGATGTTGTAGGTATGTTGTAAGGTCTTTTTTTTTTTTTTAATTACCTTTCATTGCAAAATTAAATTCAATTGGCCTTTTCGTGTGTCTAAGAAAAAAGGCTAAACAATGTTAACTACAAGTCATCTCCAAACAAAGGGAAAATGACTCCCCTACACGCTTCTCTGGGCAACCAGAGGCCTGGAAAGGGAAGCCCTGGGCAACTCCCCAAGGCAAGAATGGCACTAAATAGTTCAGTCTCTTGGAAATGAAGAAAGGCAATGAAAATGACCTTGGGTATTTGATTTCTTCTGGTTTATTGGTGTAAATGGGAAAGTTTAAAAATGCTCCCAGGTTTCTTTAAGACTTGGCTAATTGTAACAAATGGTAATGCAAAAGTTTTAAAGTGTCTCTCAACTCTGATTTGTCACTAAATAATTATTGTTGCCTGGCTAACTTTTGGGAATGAAAGGCAGTTTGGAAATCATAGCATTTAAGATCTGCTATTTTCCATCATCACTGGGAATTTAGAAGAAGCTTGTAAAGATTATAAAGAGTTAAACGTGCAAGAACCACACAGCCACTTTCTCCAGCGCGGGGCTCATCCCCACGTTGATTGATACTCCGGATCTGGGAGGGAAAGGGGCAGAAAGGGGCAGAAAATGCATCAGGTAGGAACAGGTTCTCTGATACCTGATTTCTCGGGCTGTGCTGCCGGCAGGTACTAAGCACTGGTAAGCGTGGCTAATTCCAGATAAGTGCAGGGGCTGAGGAGGCCACTCTCCTCAGGGATTCGTCCCCAGGCATTGGAAGGACGCTTCCTTTTGTTTGGCTAGAAGGCTTCTTGGGTTGGTCAGAGAACCCTTTGACAACCCAGGAATATGGAGTAGAAAAACTGTCATCAGGTGGTACCAGGCTCCCGGACACCTGATTTTTCAGCCTGTGCTGCCAGAACATTTCGCTGGGCTGTATTCTGAAGCACTGAAACATGTTTGATCCCCAGACGCTGAAAAAAGAACGTATGGTTTTCTTCTGCAACCAGGCCTGGCCTTAGTATCAACTCTCCACTGGTGAACAATGGCCCCCAGAGGGTACTCTAAATTATGACACAGTTTTTCAGTTAGAAACTTTTTGTAAATAAGAAGAAAAGTGGTCTGAAGTGCCCGATGTGCAAGCTTTCTTTTTCCTCAGGCACAACCCCGAGCTGTGTAAAACCTGTCAGATAGATTCAGCTCTCCTGGCTGTAGTCACTTCCCCAAATGGTCAGGGATTCCTAGGGGAGACGCTGTCACAACCTAGTTCAAACCCACCATCTACTTCTCCTGCACCTTCCTCTGTGCATTCAGAAAACCCCAGGAGGGAGGCTGTGGGTGGTGACAGGGGAAGTGCGTGAGTATACCCTCTGTTTTCTCTGGCAGATTCAAAACAAATTAAGGTTGATTTAGGAAAATTTTCTGATGACCCCGACAGGTACACAGATGTTCTCCAGGGTTTATGACAAAGCTTTGACTTCTCTTGGAGAGAGGTAATCTTACTACTAGATCAAACTCTTTTAATGAGAATAATGAGTCTTAGATGAAACTAGAAAGTGGAGTAATTTGTGGTTCATGTCAAATACTGATGGCAGTATGTCTCCTGAGGAAAGGGACAGATATTCCATGTGAAGACCCGCAGTTCCCTTTGAAGATCCCAAATTGAACCCTGAGAAACAAAGTGACTGGTGGTGTAAACATTTTCT
Organism: Loris lydekkerianus; assembly: GCA_963574355.1. Lineage (NCBI taxonomy): Eukaryota > Metazoa > Chordata > Mammalia > Primates > Lorisidae > Loris > Loris lydekkerianus. Next base: position 4,367 of record CAUYPK010133213.1, read on the forward strand.
AACATGTATCCTGGAAGGTTTACGTTGATCCAAGAAAAAGCCTATGAATTATTCCAAGTTGTCAACTATTTGCCAGGAGCAAAATGAGAGTTCCTCTGTCTTTCTTGAGTGGCTTAGGGAGGTGATAAGAAAACATACTGAGTTAACACCCGACTCCTTAGAGGGCCAAATTATTTTAAAAGATAAATTTATCACTCAGGCGGCCCCGGACATTTGAAGAAAACTCCAGAAATTGGCTCTAGGCCCCAGATCATAACCTGGAGAATCTTCTTAAATAGGCCACTGGGGTCTTTCATAACAGAGATCAGGAGAAAGAGGAGGGAAAAAGGGAAAAGGAATATGAAAAGAATGACAGCTCCAGTAATGGCACTCTGACAAATGAGCACCTTTCAGGGGCAGAGAGAAGTCAGAGGTGCTAAGAACACGTGCTTCCAACATGGTCAGGGCAGAGAGAAGTCAGAGGCGCTAAGAACAAGTGCTTCCAACCTGGTCAGGGGCAGAGAGAAGTCAGAGGCACTAAGAACATTTGCTTCCAACGTGGTCAGGGGCAGAGAGAAGTCAGAGGCGCTAAGAACAAGTGCTTCCAGCGTGGTCAGGGGCAGAGAGAAGTCAGAGGCGCTACGAACAAGTGCTTCCAACGTGGTCTGGGGCAGAAAAAAGTCAGAGGCGCTAATAACACGTGCTTCCAACGTGGTCAGGGGCAGAGAGAAGTCAGAGCCGCTAAGAACAAGCGCTTCCAACGTGGTCAGGGGCAGAGAGAAGTCAGAGGTGCTAAGAACACGTGCTTCCAACCCTGTCAGGGGCAGAGAGAAGTCAGAGGCCCTAAGAACACATGCTTCCAATGTGGTCAGGGGCAGAGAGAAGTCAGAGGCGCTAAGAACACGTGCTTCCAACGTGGTCAGGGCAGAGAGAAGTCAGAGGCGCTAAGAACAAGCGCTTCCAACGTGGTCAGGGGCAGAGAGAAGTCAGAGGTGCTAAGAACAAGGGCTTCCAATGTGGTCAGGGCAGAGAGAAGTCAGAGGCGCTAAGAACAAGTGCTTCCAACGTGGTCAGGGGCAGAGAGAAGTCAGAGGCGCTAAGAACACGTCTTTCCAACGTGGTCAGGGGCAGAGAGAAGTCAGAGGCGCTAAGAACAAGTGCTTCCAACGTGGTCAGGGGCAGAGAGAAGTCAGAGGCGCTACGAACAAGTGCTTCCAAAGTGGTCTGGGGCAGAAAAAAGTCAGAGGCGCTAATAACACGTGCTTCCAGCGTGGTCAGGGGCAGAGAGAAGTCAGAGCCGCTAAGAACAAGCGCTTCCAACGTGGTCAGGGGCAGAGAGAAGTCAGAGGTGCTAAGAACACGTGCTTCCAACATGGTCTGGGGCAGAGAGAAGTCAGAGGCGCTAAGAACACGTGCTTCCAATGTGGTCAGGGGCAGAGAGAAGTCAGAGCGCTAAGAACAAGTGCTTCCAACGTGGTCTGGCTGGCCACTTCAGAAAGGACTGCCCCCAGCAGCACCACCATCTGGGCAAGGCACTTGGCCCCTGTCCAGAATGCAAGGGTGACCACTGGAAGGTGACCTGTCCTCACAGGTGAAGGCCCTTGGGGACAGTGATCCCATCAGTGCCCAAATTGGACTGAGGGTGCCCAGAGCAGATTCTCATGGCTCCAGCTTGTGTCATCACCCCTCATGAGCCCCGGGTTTGCCTTATAGTAGAGGGCCAGGAGACAGAATTTTCTGTGGACACTGAGGCAACCTCTTCTGTACTTCTCTCTAACCCTGGTCTTTTATCCCCCAAATCTGTGACTATACAGGGAGTGTCTGGAAAGCCAGTTACCAAATTTTTCTCTCACCCTTTAAGCTTCAATTGGGATGACTGGCTGTTCTGTCATACCTCCGTAATCATGCTTAAAAGTCCTGTTCCCTTTTGGGGAGGGACATACTCCAACACCAAACTCACATGGACTATGTTACCCCAGGGATTTAGGGACAGCCCTCACTTGTTTGGACAAGCCTTAGCCAAAGACTTGAGTCATTTTTCATATCCTATAGAGACTCTTATTCAGTATGTAGATGACATTCTTTCGGGAGCACCAGATGCACAGGAATGCCACAAAGCTACACAAATTCTATTAAACTTTCTGGCCGATTGTGGGTACAAAGTTTCCAAGGCTAAAGCCCAACTATGTGTGCCTGAAGTTCACCATTTGGGTCTCCAGCTTTCACAGGGGAAGAGAGTCTTGGACAAAGAAAGAATAGAACCATGATGGCTCACCCTAAACCTCAAACTCTCAGACAGCTTTGAGGCTTCTTAGGAATCACAGGCTTTCACAGATTCTAGATTCCTGGATATAGTGAAATAGCTGGACCACTCTATGCTCAAAAGAGGGCCTGGTCACTCTAGATGGGAACGGGAAGCAGATAAGGCCTTCCACCTGCTGAAAACTGCTCTTTCGCAGGCCCCCGCTTTGAGTCTTTCCACTGGACAATAGTTTAATCTGTATATTACAGAATTAACTGGAATTGTCCTAGGAGTTTTGGCCCAACACTGGGGTCCAGTTTTATAACCTGTGGCATATCTTAGTAAAGAAATTGACACTGTGGCCAAGGGATGGCCACACTGTCTACAGGCCCTCTTAACAGCTACAGCAGCTGTGGCCCTCTTAACTCCAGAAGCAACCAAACTAACTTTAGGAAGATATCTAATTGTTTACACTTCTCATGACCTTACTGGAATTTTAAATTCAAAAACCAATCTTTGGCTGTCAGATAACCGTCTTCTTAAATATCAAGTCTTATTACTAGAAGGACCAGTGCTACAATTACGCACCTGTGCTGCTTTGAATCCTGCCACTTTCCTCCCTGAATCCCATGAGGAACTACAGCATGATCACCAACAAATTATAGCACAGACCTATGCAGCTAGAGAATACTTACGAGAAACCCCCATCTAATCCTGACATGGTTTTATATATAGATGGAAGTTCTTTCATAGAACAAGGAACTTGAAAAGCAGGCTATGCTGTAGTTACTCAGTACCTTGTAATGGAAAGTGGGTCTCTCCCTTCAGGAACCAGTGCACAATTAGGTGAGTTAATAGCCTTGACCCGTGCTTTAGAAATTGGGAGAAACAAAAGCGTCAATATATACACTGACTCAAATATGCCTTCCTCGTTTTACATGCCCATGCTGCTGTTTGGAAGGAAAGACAATATCTCACTTCCAATGGCTCCCCCATAAAATATCATCATGATATAGACAGATTGTTACAAAGCCATTCATGCTCCACAAGAGGTAGCAGTTATTCATTGTAAGGGACACCAAAAGACCGTGAATGAGATTTCTGAAGTAACCATCTAGCTCGCCCAGGTATACAGAAACAAGGTAAATATCCAGGTGAAGATTGGCAAATGGATTTCACTCACCTCCCTAAGGTACATGGTATACAATATTTACTAGAATTTGTGGATACTTTTACTAATTAGGTTGAAACATTCCGTTGTAGGACAGAAAAGGTCCAGGAAGTGGTAAAGGCTTTAGTAATGAGATTGTCCCCAGGTTTGGACTCCCTCGGAGTTTGCAAAGTAATAATGGACCGGCCTTCAAGGCAGCTATTACACAGGGAGTATCTAAAGCCCTAGGCATAAAATATCATCTACACTGCTCTTGGAGGCCCCAGTCCTCTGGGAAAGTAGAAAAAATGAATGATAAAATCAAAAGACAGTTACGAAAGCTAACTCAAGAGACTCCTCTCCCTTAGACTGATCTGCTTTCCACTGTTCTCCTTAGAATAAGAAATTTGCCTCAGAAGCTTGGTTGTAGCCCATTCGAATTATACGGAAGATTCTTTTTAACTAACGATTTATTATAGATCAAGAAACTACAGCATTAGTAAAGTATATTACATTTTTAGCTAAATTTTAACAAATCCCTAAAAACCTCCCAACTACATTTCACATTCAACACTACAGGAGCTTTTCTCTCCTGGAGATCTAGTCATGATCAAAACTCTTCCCTCTAATTCACCTTCCCTAACTCCAACTTGGGAAGGTCTCTTTTCAGTTATTTTGTTTTCTTCTACAGCTGTTAAAGTTATGGGAATAGATCCTGGATACATCATTCACAAGTAAAATCCTGGAACCCAACACCTCCTATAGAAGCAGACCAGGAAGAGAATCGGCCACAGTCCACCTGCACTTGTGAGCCTGAAGAAAATTTATTGTTTAGGAGACAGCAAGGAAAGTGTTAGTTTTCTTTTATCCAGGTGAAGATTGGCAAATGGATTTAGGATTTAGGATTTAGGAACATCACTGACTTTGTTCTTCTAATCTGACACCGTAATTAACTCCCTTGCCTTTTAATGCACTAATCAGATTTGTGTCTTCCAGAAATGTCATCAAATCACACATGGCAAAGATGGTTCCAGTCCAAGACCTGATTCTATCGTGAACCCCTGGATCACTCTCCCTCCAGAGAAACCCCAACTGCCCCTCCTATCACTGCCTGACTCATCAGGAAGCAGTTAGATCGAGTCTTCATCCTCTTTTCCTAACAGCAGTTAGAGTTTCTAATCAAAGAGGGAGAGTTGACACAGGACAGGTGGCATCCCAGCCAGCTGTGGAGCTGGGAGGCGGACCGGCTGCCTCCACCTTGGCAATGTTGGTGCAGTGGCAGTGATCAGAGAAACCAGTGGGCTGGAGGGTAGGCAGGGGGGCCCCCTCTCCCCACGCAGGAGGCTCCAGTAGCTGGAGGGGCCAGACAACTGCTGGGGAGACACCAGCACCTTAGGTTTCCCTCCTCTTGCACTTAAGGCTGAACAGGGAACCCCCATTTCTTAGGCCTGGTCAATTTCATGTACATTTCTTAGACCTGGGAATGAAAGGGGTTGTAGCTATTCATTTGCAACCCAGACATGTCCCAGACACATTGTCCTAGACATATTAAACGTAAATACTGAGGATCCCAAACACGTTGTCCCAGACACGCCAAATGTAACTACAGAGGGCCCCATGTGACTGTGCATACCCCTGGACTAATAGCCTGGGGAGAGAGAGCGAGCTTTTCTCTCCAGACTTGGGAGCTTTGGTGTTTTTGTACTCCTTTCTCTATGTAAATAAATCCTGTCTTACCACTGATCTGTGGTCCATGGATTTATTCTTCAAATCACCGAGACCAAGAACCTACTGAAGACGAAATTCCGGTATCAGAGGGGCCTTCTCCTCGCCTGGCTGAGTCTGTGTTCCAGTACTTTAGGCCCCCAAGTGCTCTCAGTCCTGCCTCAGAGCTCAGAGCCGCCTGGCCAGGCAGGGAATTCCACCCATCAGCTTTTCTACACAAATCCAAAATCAGGATCTGAGCACTGATGAATTAGTTGGTGGCTTCTAGAGAGAGTCAGACACTGAAGCCACCTGCCCCAGTGCAAAGACTGCGCTGTTCCCTCTCCAGCACTTGTGAATGGCGGTCTCTGCTGTCTTGGACCCAAGTTTCCCTCACTGCTGACAAGAAGGAAGGCTTGGGTTAGCAATTTAAATGCCGTGTTATTCACATGTGACTCAGCTGCACATCTGTAACCCCAGGGCAAGTCCCACCGTACACCAGCACTTTGGAAGAAACCTGAGACCTGAGACCCAGGCTTGGGGTCCCCTGTGGTCCCCCCGTTCCCCCTGGGGATCAGATTCCCTGGTAGCTACTTTTAACAGTGGTAGAGTCTCAAATAAAAGACAAAGATGGAATTGAAAGTCCATCTCCCAGAGATGTCGTGTTCCAGGAGACACAAAGAAAGAGGACAGTGGGGTGACTGTTGCCCCGGTTGGCCACTCATGATTTGCCAGGTTGCTGTCACCCAGGCCAGGCAGCAGCATTTGTACAGAGTTGGCCAGGGGCCTGGTCCAGTGAGGCAAAGCAAAGCAATGTGGGCAGAAAACGGAGCTCCGACGTGGAAGATGACAGCTCCCACAGAGAACTTGCTGTGTGACCCGCCAGACTGTGGCCAGATCAGGAGACTGAGGCCCAGGGAAGCCAACAGCATCACCAGCAAGGGAGCCCTCCAGCCTCGCCCTGACCTAAGGTCCTTCCCCAGCATGGAATTACAATTTTGAAGACAGAAAATGCTTTTTACCATCTATGGAGTCTTGCTAACAAAGACCTCCCCAGTGCTCACAGCCTCCCCTCACCTGACAATCCTGTTCCCTACGAAGCTCCTCCATCCAAGAAGTGTGGGTGGCTCTGCTCATTGCTCCGAGACCACTGTTCTTTGGGAAGCTGTGTCTCAGCTGTCCACTTGCACCCAGGCTGCAGGTAGCAATCCCTGACCTGAACACTTGATGGATTAAAACATGCCCACAGCCACACTTTGTAACTGAGGAGCTACTGTCACCCAGAGCCACGTCCACTCGGAGCTGCAGCAAAATCCTCTTCCCCATGCAAAACAGTGAAACTATAACTTTAAATATTTATTTAGGAACTTTCTCTAGTGTCTTTATTGCAAGGTCACAGCCTGAGACTTCCAAATGATGAAATGATGTTTTCATCACTTCTAAGATTTGGTGTCAGTTTTCATTAGGTTGAAACAGCCATTTGTGTAAGTCAAGGAAGGACGAGAGGTGGTTTCGAGCGACTCCTCAGAGCAGACGTGGAGTGTGGCCACCTGCAGGAGAGACCACAGACACACCACGTCTGCAGGATTCTGAGTATCCTCCAGACATCATGCCTGCTCAAAGCACCAGGAGGGCATTTTCTCTGGGCCATACCCCCACACTGGGCCACCTTGCCGGCTTGGCCATTAACCTGCCCCCAAACCTGAGAAAGTCTGTCTCTCTTCTCTTCTCTCTGATACCGAGATGGCTCTTCCTCAAGGTGGCAATGTCCACAAGGCCAGCGGAGTCCAGGGAGAGGGACATGCACATGCTAGCCTCCATCCCTCAGCTCCTTGGGCTGCCTCCAGAGATGATGTCAGGGAACAGTAATTGGAATAATTGGCCCTAAAAATGTACAGTGCCTGTTCTGAGTCCCCTACCCCTAAGAATGTGCAGTGCTTGTTCTGAGTCCCCTAAAGATGCCCTAACAGGCAGCAGTGCCACCCCCAAAGGGCCACAGAGAGCCAGCAAGACTCGGGTTCTTTCTTTTAATGACTTCCTCTCCGGGGGGAAAAAAAAGAAAGGAAGGAAGAAAGAAAGAAAAAAAACTATCAGGATAGAATTTATGAGTTCAGAATGTTCCAGGCACATAATCTGGCAGGCTTTGTTCCGAAGCGTGCTGTGCTCTGTGGCTGACCTCCTGTGGGCCTCCTCCCATCCCTCCCAACTCCTGCACAGCAGAGCCGGCCACAGCTGAACCCCACCACACAGCGGCCCCACCCGCCCACTGGCCTGCTCACCACCTGGACTCTACTGGCAGGTTGCACAGGGTGTGGCCATGTGTTCCTGGGCTTCTGGAAGTGCCTGGCACCAGAACCAGCCCTGGGGGACAGGACTCAGGGGCCTGCCCTCAGTGCCAGTGCACTGCCACGTTTGCTATGTACTCGCCTTTCGGCTGGCGCCTGGGAGGGAAGCCTGGTGGGGTCTGAGCTGAGCCCACAGCAGGCGGCAGCGTGTGGCCAGAATCCAATACTTCTCCATTCCCTATTAACTGTCGGTTTTTATGGTAACCTTCCCATCTTCCCATGGTGGTTACCTCTTTAAAAATACACTTGCCCTTTTAATAAAATGTGAGAATTGTTTATAGAAAAAACATTGTGTGAACAACAGTTTCGGGGATATAATCCAAAATTAAGTTTTGGGAGCAACTGAGTCTGATCGTGCTTCTGACATTTGAAGCACTTCTGTAACAAAACCATGAGGAGGTGGGCCAGCTCTGCTCACAGGCCTGGCGCAGAGAGGGAGCTCACCAACGAACAAAAGCACCTGCAGTCGGCTCTGCCTGGAAATGTCCGCCCCCTCTGCACCCTCCCCCCGAAGGCCATGTTTGCAGAGGGGCTCATGCCCTTTCCAATCAGGGACATTTTCAAAGCGTGCTCCTGTTCACTCTTGGCACAGCTTGGGCCTCCTCAGCACAGCCCCACCCTCTTGGAGGGAACTTCTCCACCCAGGAACCACAGGTGGTGCTTTTTCTCTTAAAAGGCAGTGTCAGCAAAGACACTGGGGGCCTTGCCTCAGCTTTCAGGAGAGGGGGGCTGCTCTAGAGCCCCGACATCACTGGGATCAGGGTGGCAAGCCCTGCCCTCTGAGGAAGGAAGGACATTTCATAAGTAACTGTCTGGGATACACAATTTTCCCCATAAGTCCCAGCACCTCCTCTCCACTGCGCCGCGCCCCCCCCCCCCAACCGCTGCACAGGCCAGGCCCTGCCTGCACCCCTCCCTTCGTGGGCCCCTAACCAGCCTGCAGCCACAGTCTGGTCATTCTCCCTCATCCAGCTCATCTCAGGATTTGTATACATGCACTCCTGACTTCTGCAAACTTCTTTTAAAATAAATTAATTTTCCTGAAACTAAAAAGGAAAGATTTGTGGAGTGTTATTGAGATTACCTGTTAACTTAAGCAACTCTCACAAGTCTTTACATGAGCTAATCTCATCTCCTGTTTTACTCCATTCAATGTTTTCAACAGGGCTTTGAAGAAATGCTGTTATGTTGAAGAAACCCAGGCTCAGAGGAGTTAAGCAACTTACTCAAAGTCGCACAGCAGGGAACATTGGTAGGAATTCAAACAGGGCCCCACACTCAGGGACTCCCTCCTGAGTTAATGTCAAAAAGAGGATCCTTCACTTTAGAAATTAATGGACTGGAAACCCCCTGGATGCCCCAGGCTGGGGCGCTCTCTGGGCACGTCCCCAACCCATCCGGGGAGGTGCGCGCAGGTGGGGCACTACTGACCGGACCTGGGAGCCAGACCCAGGCGGGCAGGGCCCTTCGCCCGGCGGCTGCTCTCCCACCGCCCCTGGCACCCCCAAGGCTCCGCCCCGCCCCACCTGGCCCCATACTGGGGGGGCCTGCCCCAGGGACTGGGGCGAGAAACTGCGGCTTCCCTTCACTCCCCCACCGCTCCGGAGCGGCCTTTCCACAGGGCAGGTACGAATCCCGAGTCGGCCTGAAAGTCCTTGCGTTCTCGGCCTCCGCGACCTGCAGCAACACGACGCCACGTTTCTTGGAGCGCGGTGTGTGGGGGGAATTAATCAGCGGAAGCGCGCGGCCCCGCGCCGGGCTCCGTGGGCGCGCTGGGCTCTGAACACTGGCGCTTGGGGAGCGCGTGGCCGTCCCATCGCGGTCCCGTCCCGGCACCTCGCCCCTCAGTCCTGCCTGCGTCAGCGCCGCCCCCGCCGCGCCCCCGCCGCGCGCTCTCACAGCTGTCCCCTCGGTGGCCGCCCGGGGCGCGGGGGCGGGGCGCGGGCCCGGCCCGGACGGCGCTGCCATTGGCCCAAGTGGGTGAGGCCAGCAGTGGCGGCGACAGGAGCCCCGCCCACCTTCCGCAGCGGGGCGGGCCCGGAGCGGTTGAATGAAGCGAGAGCGGGCTGCGCGCGGCGGCCAGAGCGTGGAGCGGAGCGCGGCGGCGGCGCAGGCACGGTGAGTGCGCTGGGAGCCGGGCGCGGAGGCCGGGCGCCGCCGTAGGGTGCGGCCAGGTGCGCGGGCCCCTACCTGCTGACGTCAGGGGCGCGGCAGGTGCCCTCTGACGTTGGGCTGGGGCCGGCGGGGGCCGGGGCCTGAGCGGCTGGGGATGCCGGGTGCGGCCAAAGGCCTGGGCACCCGCCGTGCGCCCCAGGCCCCACCGCGGGGGAGGGCGAGACCGAGGCGAATCGGATGCAAAAATTGCCCCTTCTTGCTGCCGGCTTCCCAGGCGGGAAGCCTCCAAGCCGTGAGAAGGCGGGCGGAGGGGGAAGGGGACCCGGCTACAGCGGGTGCGGAGGGGAGGAGGGTGGGTTGTGGCTGAGGGGTGGGAGACTGGGGAGAGGTTGGACAGATCAGCCGGGGCTGGGGGCCCGAGCAAGTGGTCAGGAGAGCCCCAGGCAGGCAAGGGACGGATAGCGCCTCCCGGCGATGCGGGTTTGGGGGAGGCAGCCACCTGCGACGGCGGCGGCCGCTGCTGAGTCAAGGGGGAGATCGTCGCGCACAGAAGTTTCTCGCGGGCGGGCTTTGTTCGCGCCAGCCGCGATGAAGACACCTCCGGGGGGGGGGGGAGCGCGGGCGGAGCGATCCCCGTGGGCCGGGCTGGGGGCCAACGCTCCTGTGCCCCTGTCTCCGCCCCACCGCGCGAGTTCCAGGCTGTGACTGGGGCGTCCTGGGCGCCCTGGGGGTGCAGGCAGAGGCCAGGGTGCCCTTGAAACTCTGCGAGGCTGGAGCGCCTGGCCGTGAAGGGTGGAAACCAGGATGCTGGGCGCCTGTGGCGGGCGCGGGTGCATTTGTCCCCGGATGGGGAAACCCCAGGCATACACCGGATTCCAGCTCCACCGGTGAAGCCGGCTCAGGCACTTCCACCCATGTCGGGGCAGCCCCTCAATGCTCAGGGGAGAGAAGCCCGCTGGGTCCCCGTGGCGGTGTCTGCCGTGCTCGGTCCTCTTTCCCGCTGCAGTCAGACTCCGGCCTGTGTCTGTCTGGACACGACGGGGCTGCAGTAGTTTTCCACTGCCATGGGATCAGCCTTTTGGTCCATGCTCCTTGGCTGGGTTTTGGGAACTCAGATACCTGTGTCTAATCAGAAAAGGGGTGTGGGGGAGCCCCTTTCTCTGCTCATTGAGAGGCAAACGGCTTAGGTAGAGGATACACGTGGGTTTTAGGGGCTCCATTTATGAACCAGTAATGACGTGGCAGTGAGGACAGAAGCATGTGGGCCTCCAGGTCCAGCTAGGTGCTCTGAGCATCACCTCACCTTGTCCTCACACCAACCCCTGAGATGCCTGTCACCACTCCCACTTTATGGATGAATACACAGACGCACCGAGAGGTTAAGGGACTCTCTGGGCCACACTGCTGGGAAGAGGCGGACAGGTGCTCACCTGCTTCCAGGCTGGCCTGGACTGTTTCATAACTGTTCTTAGGTGGGGAAGACCCAGAGGTGCCGGGCCTGAGATTCCAAGCAGTAAACCAAAAGGTGAGCCCACAACTAAGGACACAGATTGTCAATAGTCATGGGACAAAGGTAGGATGTCTCTCTGGGGTGGTACCACATAGCCCAACTCTCCTTGTGCCACTGGAGGGAGCCAGGATTGGGCCTCGGGGTTGGACCCTGGTGCTGGCTGGAGCCAGATTGCCCAAGTGCCCTGCGTGGGGACCTGTCCTGCTTTCCTGCCAGGCAAGGCCAGCAGGTACTGCCTAGAAAATTATTCACAGGGCTGCTTCCCTCCCACCTGGCTATGACTTGATCCCTGGCTCATGGGGTGTGGCCCCTGCAGCAGGTGCTGGGAAGCCCCACGGTGGTGGTAAGGCTGAGGGTGAGGTTAGGGCAGGGCCAGCTGTGGGTGCTGTGAACAGTGGCCAGGTAGGGAGGTGACCCATCCCTGATAGAACAACTTACTTCTGGTGGCTGAGCCCAGAGCCAAGCTGGCTCCTACCACACCTCTGGTGGACCCCTGGGCTTGACAAACCCCCCATTGCAGTGAGAATTCCAGGTCCATGTCTGACCTCCAAATGGTTTTCTCAGCCCACTGTGGAATCAAAGTTAACTGGACAAGCTTAGTGCAGGGCCTCCGAGGTGCTAATCCATTCCCAGGTCACTGCTGCTGAGCCAATATAAATCCACGGCTTCGAGAACAAATAAGCTGGGACAAATGTAGTCACTGAACTGTCCCCAGGTGCAGAGAGGCTGCTGTGCGGCCTGATGCCTGTAGATGGGGTAGAGGCCCCTGGGGTGCCTGGCCGGGCAGGACGGGAAGGCGCGCCAGGCACACCCTCTTGCTTCCTTGCTGCACAACACGCTGGGTGTGGACACCGGCCACAGAAATATTCCCTCCTGGGCCACGTGACCTCCTCATTCTCAACAGTGGCAAAGAGCCCATTGTTAGCTTTTGGAAGGGGCGAGTGATAGCCCTCAAAATCTCCCCACCCTCCTTTGTTCTGGCAGGATCAGGCTGTGGACAGGTCCTCAGGGAAAGTGGCCATGGTGTGAGGCAGGAGGTACAGTGGCTCATATGTCTGTGTGGCCATGTGGCCCTGCTGGGGGTACTGGCCCTACTGCCAGAATGCTGGACCCTGGGCAGAGTTCTCCCCTGGGTCCCTGCTGTCGTGGCAGCTAGGGCCCTGGGCTGGGGTTCTCTTCCCTCCTCTGACCTTTGCTTAGCCCTCAGCTGGCTTGCTGTCCTCCCACGTGGGGCTCTCCCTCAGTTGCCACAGCACAGTCCCCTCCCTCCAGTGTCACCCACAGTTAGAGTCTTGGGCCACATTTCCGGAGAGGGTGGATGCTCTTTGAAACCACATGTCTTTATGAGAAGGCGCTCACGGTGTAGCCCAGAAGCCAGGCACAGGCATAGGGTGAGGGTTTTCACATGTCGGTGCTGAGAGCCCAGACCTTGGGGCTGGTTGTCTTCCAAGCATGTCCTCCTCTCCCCATGCAGTCTGGGCTGCACTGGAGCATCCCCCACCCTGCGCATAGTCCTTCCCTTTTCTTGGTGGCATTTTTATCTGGCAAGCTTTGGGGGGCACCTGAGTCATTGTTCCTTGGGCCCAGCACAGAGAGAACGTGGGTTCTCCAGGCTGAGTGTGGCGCTCCACCCTGCCCAGGCTCACGGGTCCCTGGGTTTTGTCATGAGATCTGCTGCTCAGGAGACCCTGCTGGACTGCTACGCAGACTCTCGGCCCTAGGAGGCCCCCTGGGAGCAGAGTAGTCCTGCTGTGCCCGGCAGGTCACTTATCTGGACAATGCCTGTGCCTCAGGCAGGCATCCACACCCTTCAGGATTGTGTCCCTCTGACAGGGTGGAGGACCAGATTTGTGCCCCTTTGCTGGCAGTTCCTCTGAGTTGCCCACTCTCCCCTTCCATCCCTGGGCTTCCCTGGAGGAGGGATGTCGAGGGCACCCTCCTCATCACTTCCTCCTCTACTCTAGAGGCGTAGTCCCTGCCCATCTGCAGGCCCCAGGACAGAGTCTGAAGATCAGGGAGCAGAAGCCCTGGGGTTCTTCCCCTTCCCTGAAGGATAAGGACTGGGACCCTCAAGGCAACCCTCTGCCTGCAGGGAAACATAGGTTACAACTGTCACTTACATGTTTACTCACCAGCAGCTGAAGCACAAGGGGAATGGACAAGAGTGAGGGGCAGTGGGACGGGTGTGAGACCTGCAGGGAGGGCCCTGTGCCGACTCCGAGTCTGTGCTCCTCACCAGCCCCGGGGACACCTGAGCCCACCCTGAGCAGAGAGGCTCAGAGCTTATTCCCTCCAGGTGTTGAGTTCATGCTGTGGGGAAACCAAGGCTGAGAGAGGCCCCGAGGACTTGCCTGGCTTCGAATCAGCCTCTCTCTGCTTCTATCTGCCCTTGAACGGCAGGGGGTAGTTTTCAATTCTGTGGTTCAAGCATTATGAGTCAGGAACAAGAGAAACCTTGTGCCTGGCCCCCCAGCTCACCCTGCCTTCTCTGCACTCCCGAAGCAGTGGGTAGAGATGAGGGCCACAGAGGACACTCCGAGAGGGAAGGTGCCTGTGCCCAGCCTCCCTTTCTCTCACCTCTTCATTGTTGGCCTCCATGCAAAGCAGCCAGCTTCCGACTCCCAGCCTGAGGGAGATTACCAGGTATGCAAATTGGGGTGTACCAGGTACTATTGGCTGCCCCTAACCTGCCACCCTGCACCTGTACTATAAATACCTTGTGCCTCATCTTGAGGAAGTGAAAGCTCTCTTTACTCACCCTATTTGAAGAAGAGATGCCAGGAGGAATGCAGAAGGCATGACATGTCTGGGTGTCACGGGGGAGGGCTGCTGGTGCAGGGAGGGGCTGGCAGGGAGGCTGCGTGGGCTGAGGCCATGGCCTCAGAGCACATGGGTACAGTGGGGAAGGCCCCCATGTAGCCTCCTGCACTTTGTTGGCTGGAGCCTGAAGAGAATGGAGAAAGGGCCCCTGTGGTTCTGCCTGGCCTGTGAGTTCCTAATAGGGTTTGGGGAACGGGCCAAGAGAGGGAGGGTGTCCCCTACCATGGAAGCAGCACTGTCTGCCGACCCCAGCTCCAGGCCTCCCTGGGAACATTGCAGCCAGACCATCTTGCAGGGAGTCAGGCAGGGCAGGACCGGAGTCCTGCCACTGTCGAGGCTTAAAATATTACTTAGAAGCCCTGTGGCCTTTCCACCTGTTCACTGGGAGTCCATGCCTTGCAGAGGGCCCCAGCTAGAAAGTGAGGAAATAAGGAAGCAGTCATAACACGGGGGCCGCAGCGGGGACCCCCAGTCTCTGTGCTGAGCTGCCACTGCCTTCTTACAGGGCAGTTGTCCTAGGTTCCTAAGGAGGTGGAGCCAGGAGTCAGCTGAATTCTTCCTTGAAAGAGCCTTGCCACATGGTCTGGGCATAGGCATGGAGAAGCCAGCACATTCTCCCCTGAGACCCAGCTGACCAGCCAGGCCAGGGTGGGAAAGTTGCAAGGGAACTCTGGTCACCTGTGGTGTCCTCTTAAAATACTGAGCACATACACACACGCACACATGTACACGCACATGTACCTGCACACACATCCTCTCCACTGAAGCCCCAGGTTTGCATCTGCACTGGAGGCTCCAGGGTGCATGTCATCCTCCTGCTAATCATCTTGATCTAATCCTCAGGCCTCGGCCTGCTCTTGGGCCTCTGGCAGCAGGCAGGCCCCTTCCCGCCTCTGCCTCCTCCCTTGTTGTTGTGGGTCAGACCTGGGCCGGGCCTAGAGGAGTGAAGTCTCCCAGTGAGAGCCACTATCCCCTGCTGGGAGGAGTGGAACATTGGGCCACAACTTCCAGGCTCCGTTTCAGCCTCTCCCAGCCTCAGATGTTCTCCTGCAGGCAGGGGCCCCAGAGCAGTGGGCAGCAGATAGGGGCCAGGGTGAGCAGGTGCTGGGAGGGCCATAGGCAGAGTTGCCAGCCGGGTTCCAGGCCTGTATACCACAGGCCCTGCTCTAGGGCCCCTCCCTACTGCCAGCTGTCTGGGTGTCACTGACTACTGCGGAGACCGTCCTTCCTCCTGGACAGTGGCTGAGAGTACAGGGCTGCAGGGAGCGTGAATAGCTTTTGGGGTGCTGAGGGAGCCACCTTCTTCCGTGGGAGTATCTCAGCAGGTCATGGTCACAGCCAACAAGGCCCACAGAAGAATGTTCATGAACATGATGGTGGTGGTGTCCTGTATGTTCATGAACATGATGGTGGTGGTATCCTGTGGGAGGTTTCTTCCCTGAGGCCCAGCTCCTGGCCTTGGATGGCACCAGGGTCAACTGCAGGCTTGGTGCTGGAAACCTGTGCCATTCTGATTCTCAGCCTCAGGCAGCTTGTGGCCATCTCTCTCTCTTTTTTTTTTATTGTTAAATAATCGCTGTGTACATTAGTGTAATCGCCTGTACCCATTCTAAGATGCACCATAGATGTGGCCTGGCCATCTCTTAAGTTTGGGGGGCTATGAGAGTCTCACAGGGGGACGGTGCCCAGAGGAGGAATTCTGTGTGCCAAAGGGACAGAATGACCTTTCTGTATTAGTCAAGGTTATTCAGAGATACAACCAATAGGATATAAAGAGATTTACTGTAAGGAATCGGCCATGAGATTATGGAGATCTGCAGTCAGAAGCAGAGGGCCCAGAGCCAGGTCTGAGAGCCTGCCTGGAGGGAAGGCGGTGGTGTTAGTCCCAGTCTGCAGGCAGCAGGCTGGCGAGCAAGAAGAAGCAATGTCTAGGTCTGAGTCCAAAGGCAGGAAGAGACCTCACGTCATAGCTCAAGTGGCCAGGGGGAGCTTGTGCACTCAGCCTGTATTCTGTTCCACAAGGTGGACAGGGCCCATTGCAACGGGGAGAGCTGTCCACTGAGCCCACTGAGCCCAGTGCTGCTCTCAGGTGGAGCCACCTGCATGCACACCCAGAAGGATGTCTGGCAGGGTGTCTAGGTGCCCCATGGCCAGTCAAGCAGACACAGTGGGTGCTGGTGGAAGCCAGGACAAGCCAGAGTTGGCTACTGACCTGTGCCTCCCCTGGGCACAGTCTCTTGTGCTCTGTGGTTGTCCTGTGCCCAGCCCTAGTCTCTCACATGCTTTCTTCTGCTCTGTGCCTGCTGTTCCTCAGCCCCCTCAGTATCAGCCCAGCCTGCTAATTCGGGTTCCCATGAGATGCACCTGGCGCCTCAGTCCCCTGCATCCGGCCACACCTGAAGGTGCAGTCTGTCTGCTCGTTACCACCACCTGCGCAGCCAGTCTGGGACAAGGGGCAGTCATGGGCTCCCCATGGCCCTTTGAAGGAGATCTTTGGGAGGAGCAGGTCCTTTGCACTTTGGCCCAAGGTTGAGGCTGCCTGCCCCATGTTTCTCGCCCCCTTCCCCCGGGTCTTGGAGGGAATATAGAAACTTACCAGGAGAAGCTGTTCCCCTTCCTGGGGAGCTGAGTGCGTGGATCTGGGGAGAGGCAACATCACTTGCAGCCACCCATTCCCACCTTTTCTCATGATCAATTCCAAATGATCAGCTTTAGGCGTGAAATGCACATGCACACGTGTGCACACCCACATGTCTATACACGTGCACTCTCACATATGCACAATGCATGTGCACGCGCGCACACACACACACACAGGGCCTGAGAAAGAAGAGCTGGAAAGGGCAGGCCTGGGAGAAATGGCTTCTAGGGAAAGATTCCAGCTTAAAGGGCAACCTGGAGCTGAAGCTCTGAGTGTGCTGCTGTGCCCTGTGCATGCACTGTCCTGAGTGTGCTGCTGTGCGTTGTGTGTGCACTGTCCTGAGTGTGCTGCTGTGCGTTGTGTGTGCACTGTCCTGAGTGTGCTGCTGTGCGCTGTGTGCTGTGCGTGCACTGTCCTGAGTGTGCTGCTGTGCGCTGTGTGTGCACTGTCCTGAGTGTGTTGCTGTGCACTGTGCGTGCACTGTCCTGAGTGTGCTGCTATGCGCTGTATGTGCACTGTTGCTATGCAGGGCCACGCAGCTCACAGGGCCGCACAGCTCACAGGCAGTGGCTGCTGAGCATCAGTGGTCTTCAGAACCGGCTGCCACTGTGTCATCCTTGTCATCCTTTCCTGTGGTGGGCAGCAAACATCAGGTCAGCTGGCCAATATTTAGCATAGGATTTTAAATAATAGGCTGAACTTTATATATTTACAACAGAGCTTTTAATGCAGATGAAGCAGCTGCCAACTTGGAGCTCTCTGGACAAGCTCTCACTAACACTAGTTGTCCTTTTGTTTTCTCTGTGGCCCTCATTAATCACAAAAGCTTAGCAATCTGGCTTCCTCTAAGCACTGTCTGGACTGATTCCCCCAAATGCTTCCCCCTCAGCAGCCACCCCAAGGCTGGGACTGAACCCACATGGCCTGGGCGAGTCAGTCTTTTGCACAGGCACACCTGCCATGCTGGAGGTGCTGACCTGCCACATGCTGGGTGGGACCCTCTGAGCACACCTGTTCCCTGTCAGGATGGGCCACAGGCTGTTTCTGCTCCAGGACTGTCCCAATCCTGGGATAAGGTCAGGTTGCCCATTACTTGTGTGTCCCCTGACCTCCAACACAGCCCTCAGGGCACCTCCTGGCTCTGTGTGCATGTGTGTCTGTGTACAAGCACCGAGAAACACACCCACATGTTTCCTGGTGGCCCCTGGACTTCGCTGTTTCGAGTATCTTTGGGTTGAGCCTATTGTATATTTCTGCCACCTCTCTCAGGCTGCTCTCTGTTTTAGAAGCCCGTTGGAGTTTGAGTCTAGGGGGTGGCAGATTGTGCTGTGTCTGTCCTGTGCTGCCGTGTCTGTCCTGCTGGGGTTCGTGCCCACCCATTTTTCCTGAGAGGTTCCTACAACCTAAGTTCACTGGGTGTGACCATGGGGACCACTAGCTTCAGTTGCTGGGGTGTTTTTGGATGAACATGAATCCCATTTTGTTCATAGAGGAAGCCTGGAAACTGATTTTTGCGATGTAATAGCCACCCCCACCCCCAGCTCTCTCCACCTGCCAGCTCCAAGGGCTGCAAATGAAGCCTAGGGGTTGGTGGGAATGGTCTGGCACCTGGGGAGAAGGCCCTGAGAGGGAGCCACTGCTGTGGAATTTATGCCCCGAAGCCTCAAATGCTGCTGCTGATAGCGGGCCCAAAGTAAACAGGTCTGAGTGTGAGGACACATGACCAGGCACAGCTCTTTCCACAAAGTCAGAAGACAGGCTCTGCAGGCAGTCAGTGGCCTCCTCCTAATTGCTACTGCAGGCAGGTGGCCTGGGTGAGCCTGGTGCCCATTGGGGCTCAGACAGCACAGTCAGTGTGGGGCCCCTCAGACTTGGCTGCAGTCGGGCAGTTTACGCCCCTTGCTCCAGGGGCTGGGGAGAGGGGACAGAATAAGTTATCAAAAGAGGTATGACTTGCCTCAGAGGAGCTGTGTGGCAGCGACTTGCCCACTGCCCAGTGCTCAGTAGGATGGGTAGGCTGACGGCCCAATGCCGGTGGGGGATGTGGTGGGAGGATTGGGAGCCGCCAGCTTCTGGGGCTTGATGTATGGGGTGGGGTCACTGTGTGACCCTGAGGAGGTCAGTGGCAGAGAAGACCATTGCCAGTTCTCTCCAATCCAGAAAACGAGCCCTGTTCAACCCTGGGTAAGATCCCACTGCGACACCCGGCTCTGGCCACTCTGGGGCCCTGTTTATCTGCGGTCACAAAGTAAAGTCCCTTCATTTAAAAACAAAGTCAAAAGCCAGCAATTTGCCATCCCCATGTGCTGAAGTATTTGCCAGTGTAGCCCCCCAGCCCCTCCATGCCTGCTGCTGCTCTTGTTACACTTGGCACCAGCTGAGACTGTTCCTCCAAGACCAGGATGTGCGTGTGTGCGCGCACATGTGTGGAGTTGGTGGCCACATCCAACCGCCACCCCCACCCCCAGCTCCCACATGTATGTATGTGTGTGCACATGTGCACCTGTGTGCATGTGCATGGGTGCATGTGTGTGTATGTGTGTGTACCTGTGTGTGCATGTATGCATGTGTGCACGTGCACCTGTGTGCATGTGCGTGTACCTGTGTGTGCATGTATGTATGTGTGCATGTGTATACACATGCATGTGAGCATGTGTGTTTGTGTGTGTACCTGTGTGTGCATGTATGTATGCGTGCATGTGCACTTATGTGCATGTTATGTGTGCATGTGTGTACCTGTGTGCATGTATGTGTGCATGTGCACCTGTGTCCATGTGTATGTGTACATGTGTATACACGTGCATGTGAGCATGTGTGTTTGTGTGTGTACCTGTGTGTGCATGTGTATGTGTGCACTTGTGTACATGTGCATGTGTGCATGTATATGTATGTGTGTGCATATGTGTGTGTGTGTGTGAATTTAAGGAAGAGTCTGGTGCATCTGAGGTTCCCGTGGAGTCTCCCTGCAGGGCTCAGACACTGACTGCTGGGTGGTAGGAACCCAGGCTGAATGTCAGGACTCACCTGCATGATTCACCCATGGGGCTCCCCTCCTCACTCTCCAGATTGTGGCCTTGCCCCAGTGGGCTCTGCTCTCATCACAGACCTAGAGCCACACCATGGAGGAACCAGTGTCTCTTCCCAACAGTTCCAAGCACAGTATGGGGATCTAGACCCTGTGACAGTGCTGCCCCTCTCACCCCTGCAGCCTACAAGATGTGATGCCCTGAGTGTAGGTCTCGCCAGAGTCTGTCCTGGATTGGGGAGGGGACTGATCAGGGAGGTGGACACGACCCAACTCCATGCGAGGCAGGAGGAACTGTCAGCTGCCTGGTGCAGAGTGTGCCATGTGCTCGTGGAGAGATGCCACTTGCTAACCAGCAGTTCCTCCCACAGAATACTCCAGGCCACTGGGATACCACTGGATGACTGCCTCACATTGCTGAAGCCACAAGGTCCTACTTCCACCAGGCACAGAGATGCCCCAGCACTCCATGGGGGACAATCCCTTTGTCTCGATGCTGCCACTCCCTCTCCCCAGTCCCGCATCAGCGCTGGAAAACGGGGTCGAGCACATACCGCCCAGCAGGAGGGTGTCCCTGGGCTCGCCCCTGAGCCCCGGCTCCCTGCACTCCACCACCCACAGCCCACTGGACTCCTGCAGCCAGCCCCTGTGTGGCTCTGAGAAGCACAGTGCCCAGGTGGCCCGTGAGGTGCCCTACCTCTCGGCTGGGCGGCAGAGTGCAGCCTGCGGCTGGTTGGCCTTCACACCTGCGTGCCTACAGGCCTTCAACACGCCCAAGGGCTTCCTGTTCTTCCTGTGCGCGGCCTCCTTCCTGCAGGGCATGACCGTGAACGGCTTCATCAACACGGTCATCACCTCCATCGAGCGCCGATTCAACCTGCATAGCTACCAGAGCGGGCTCATCGCCAGCTCCTACGACATTGCTGCTTGCCTCTGCCTCACCTTCGTCAGCTACTTTGGAGGCAGTGGGCACAAGCCGCGCTGGCTGGGCTGGGGCGTGCTAGTCATGGGTGCCGGCTCACTGGTGTTTGCACTGCCCCACTTCACCGCCGGCCACTACGAGGTGCGGGAGGACGCGTGGGTGGTGTCGTGCCCGGCCAACCAGAGTGCAGCGTGTGGGGACAGAACCTCGGGCCTGTCCAGCTACCGGCTGGTCTTCATGCTGGGCCAGTTCCTGCACGGCGTTGGCGCCACACCGCTCTATACGCTGGGCGTCACTTACCTGGATGAGAACGTCAAGTCCAGCTACTCGCCCGTCTACATTGGTGAGTGGGGCTGTCAGGGGTGGGGGCGTGGGCAGGCCAGTGACCGCAAGGTGGACCATGACCAGGGAGTTGTCCAATCTCCCATGTGGGCTCGTTTCCACCCAGGCACAGGGGTGGCAGTGATGCCACCGTTCTTGCCAAGAACCTCAGCTCCACTGCTGCACGGGGGGTGTGGCTGGCCTTTCGGGGACCAAGGGGCATGGCTGTGATATGCAGGGTGGTGCCCCGGTCTGCTCCTGCAGGAGCCTCTCATTTAGCTGAGAGGAGTTTTGTGTGTGGATCAGTGATGGGGTACAGAGCCCCTGACCACATCTGTCTCCCTGGACCATGTCTGCCAGATCTGGCTGCACAGGACAGGAAAGGTGGAGAGACCAAGGAGAGTCACTGCACTGAGGGGAAAACGCAGGCAGCTCAGGCCCATGTGTCACAATCACCAGAGTTGTGTGTCCAGGCCCGGGGGCTGCATGTCCCACGGTCCCACCCTTCTGCTGGTGAAAGGCAGAGAGACCCTCTCTGCTTTGCCACCCACCCCTACTCCTGTGTGTCCTTCTTGCCTGGCCCTCCCAAGGTCACCTCAGTGACGGCCACTGTGGGCCTCTGAGACTTTTCCTCACATGCCCCTTGATCTCTGTCCATCTCAGCCACTGGCAGTGCCATCTCCTGGACCCAGGGCACACAGAATCCCGTCACTCCAGGGAGGGGATGTTCCACCATGCTGACTCTTCCAGGCTGATATGCAGGGCTGCAGGTTTGGGTTGCTGGGTCCCGGTTCTGGGGCCCTTCCCTTTCTCCCAGGGCAAGTCCATGGTGCTCGCTGCCGCCCCCACCCTGTAAAACAAGCTCACGGGACAGAACCTTCGCTCCTTCCTGAGAGTCCACATAGCGTGTGCGGTTGGCTTTGGGGAAGTTTTTAAAAGTTTGACACTGACCAACATCAGACCCCATGGAGGCTGCACAGGAGGAGGCCTCTATTCAGAGGCGGCTCTATGCCCCCCCCATGCCTCCCACGGGGCCCAACATCTCTCTTCCCTTGCAGCCATCTTCTACACTGCGGCCATTCTTGGGCCAGCCGCCGGCTACCTGATCGGAGGTGCCCTGCTCAACATTTTCACGGAAGTGGGCCAACGGTGAGTGACTATAGGCCCGCCCTCCACCTGTCCCGGGGCCTCAGCACCACAGAGCTGAGAAGTCCTGTCTGCAGAGTCCTATCCCTGATGAGGGGGAGGCGTTGTGCAGGGTGCAGCATGGGTGCTGGGCCCCGCAGGAGGAAGTCTGGGGCTGGCCAGGCCCTGCAGGACTCTGTGGTCTGTGGGTGGCCTTGGGAGCTTGGCCTGGCAGAGGGGGCAGGGCAGACAGATGGTGGCCCGAGGCCCCAGTGCTTCAAAGCCCAGCCAGCCCTGGCCTGGCCACTCGCTCTAAGTGACTGAGATTCTTTTGTGTCTTTCATTTCCTTGTATCTTTTGTTTGTGGTGCCAGTTTTTGTAAATTTTCAGGGAAAGTGGAAAAAAAAGAGGGAGGGAGAGAGGACAGAGGGAGGGACAGAGAGACACAGAGAAAGTGAGGGGGACAGAGAGAGAGACAGTGACAGAGAGACAGAGAGGGACAGAGAGATTCAGAGAGACAGGACAGACAAGGGCGGGGAGAGGCCGCCATGTGCCCTTGCTGACCGGGCAGGCTCTGGAGGGTCCATCTTTGCCCCTCCGTGTGGGGCGCTCCTGGTAGGTTCTCGTGACTGCCCACTGAGGTATGTCCTGGGCACCACTACACCTTGGGCCTCTTTCTGCAGATGGCGCCGCTCGTTGGGGCTTCTAGTTCTCTGACCTCTTGTAAAAGCCTCCTCTGGCCTTGGGCTGATAACACGGGGCCAAGCGTGCACGTTCTGTGCAGAGAGCCTGGAGGTAGGTCGGGGCTTGCGGCCCTAGATCTGGACGCTTCTCTCGCTGTCCGCCATGTCCGCTCCGGCTCCGGGATCTGGGCCCACTTGATGGGGGGTGGGGGCAGAGCCAGGGCCTGGCCCTGGAGGTGGCCACGGCATTTTGGTGCTAGAACAAGGCTCCCATGCCGGCTAGCTGCAGCCTCGTGGGTGTTGGCACTCCTTGTCCCTTCTGCCTCTCTGCTGTTCTTTTCTCGGCCACCTCCTGCCTGCGATAAGCATTCCCAGCAGCCTGGAGCTGGGACAGGCTCTTACTGTTCTCCGTGGCTGCCTGATCTGATGGTTCTTTCCTGCTTGCTTACAACCTAAGAGCACACTTGTGTGCAGACTGTACGAGCCTTAACAGTCCCTTTGCAGGGAGCTCCTGGAGAGCTCCATCTGGGCTCTCTGTCCCTGAGCTTCATGAGGCCCTGGGGACACTGTCTGTCACCCTCTGCACTGGTGGGGAGGCACACCTCACCTTGCTGTTGCTTGCAGAGCAATGTCCCCCCACAGCCCTGTTGTGGTCCGTCTGAGGACCAGCTGAGGGCAGTGTCTACAGGTCCCACAGACAGGCCAGGTGTGGAGCATCTGTCCTAGGTATCCCAAGGTAGGGCACAGCAAGGAAGGGGTGTGACTACGGCCAGTGTTGCTGTCGGCCTGCGTCGATTATGCAGAAGGACCCTGGAGGTCTCCTCATTTACCCAGTGTGTGTACCTTGGAGGACATGGCAGCCACATGCTGACCCAAGTGCCTCTGCTTCTCTTGACAGAACGGAGCTGACCACTGAGAGCCCGCTGTGGGTGGGTGCCTGGTGGATTGGCTTCCTGGGCACAGGGGCTGCTGCCCTCCTCATCGCCATTCCCATTCTCGGCTACCCCCGCCAGCTGCCAGGTGAGTTTCTCTGCCCCAGGCCAGCCCTGCATCAGGGAGCCCACCTCCATCCCCGGAGGCCGGGACACTCCCTTTCCGGTCCTCATTCCTGCCCATGCACGAGGCTGCAGCAAACCCACTTTCTGTCCAGCGGAGCCTTTGATCTCAGTCTTCCACTTGGCTCTGGGGAAGAGTAGACCTGTCCACCATGTGGACAGCCGTCCCCATCCCAGGGCCTCTCCTCTACCCCAGCAGCATCCCCTCTCAGGCCTTGGAATAGGTTTGTCCCAACCAGAGGGGGGCTGTCAGCTTCTCCTTCATGATGGTCCCGTGTGTGGCTGTCACTTAGGCCTCCCACCTCTCACACAGTTTCTGTCCCAGACCCAGGATGGGGAGGAGCTGGGGCAAGGCCTCTAACTGACTATGTGTCCCTCCAGGCTCCCAGCGCTACGTGGTCATGAGAGCATCAGCAATGCGGCAGCTGAAAGTCGACAGCTGCAGGGCTCAGAGCAACCCAGACTTTGGGAAAACGATCCGAGACTTGCCCCTGTAAGGATGTGGGCGGTGGGGGTGGAGGGTGGAGGCAGGGAGTGGGGGGCAGCAGGGAACTTTGAGGACCTTGTGTCCTCAACCCTCCAAGGGCCCTACCTGGGAGAGACAGTGTGATCCCTCCAAGGTTCATGAGGAGGGTCTCTGCCATGACCCTGGACCTTGGGCTAAAAGATTAAGGAGCAACAAATACAGTCTCCTGGGCCAAGGGCCCCAGACCCTGGATTAGGGCAGTAGGTGCTGTGGTCAGCCCAATGGGGTCAGGGGCCCTGCGCCAGTCCTGCGTGGAGGCAACTCGGGCTACACTAGCTCCTGTGACCATGGAGCAAGTCTTGTTCATGCCACTGTGTCCCCTGCAGACCATGTGTCCCAGGGATCACCAGAGAAGCTGATCCAAACGGAGACCCTTCCCTGAGTGACCCCATTGGGCAACCCCAGCCCCCTCCACTGCCATTCATTAGGCCTCTCCTGCATGTGTGCCCATGGGTGGGGGGTGCACAGAGGGGTATTTGAGGACCAGAGAGGAGCAGCCCTGCATGCAGTCCAGCCCCACCCCTGGGTAGTTAGCAGCCTGGCTGCCCGTGCTCCTCCCTTTCTGGCCTTGCTTTGGCCTCTTCTCATACTGTTGGGACAACCCAGGGCCTCAGGCTGTTGGGGCCTTACAGAGAAAATGTAGGGGTGGGGAACCTGGGTCTCTCCTCTGTATTGAGCTCTCCTCAAAGTTCCTGTGCCCACCAGCACATCCCTGAGTTCATGGTGGCCACATGGGGTGAAGAGCTGTGGGCAGTGGGCTAGAAGGGACAGGGCCAGGGCCACCAGCAGAAGCCCCAGTCTGTCCACTGAGCAGGGGTGAGGGGCCTCCCAGGGCTTTGCTGGGTGGCTTTCCACCTCCTGTCAGACCCCAGAGGAACCAGGAACTGCCCCACAAGGAGCAGTGACCCACGGGTCAAGCTGACAAGGGCCATAGTGGCCAGGGGTTGCTGGCACATCCTCGAGAGGGCCAGCCTGGCCCCTTAACACTCGGTACTGCCAGAGCAGCAGGTCCTGAGCCTGGTTGCCGCTGTGGACATGGGGACCCTGGGCCTCTGCCACTTCATTCGATGATAAGGAGGTCTATGCCCAGGTTAGTTTCTTGAGCCAGCGGCTGGCAGTACATAGATTCTGGGCATGCTGCCTGCCCTCCATCAAAGCCATTACTGAGTCTTCTGGTAGACTCAGCACAAGAATTTCAGCAGAGCAGCCTATAAGCTGGGATTAGCAAATGAGGAAGTTTGCACACCACCCCCTGCCCAGCCGAGCAGCCTGGAGTCCAAGCAGCCTCTCTCACTTGTCTAGAAAGCACCACTGAGCTGTAGGTGAGGGTGACAGCACCACTGGTGACGTGAGCAAAGGAGGCACCACTTTCACTGTCCTCTCCCGAGGAGTGGGCACTTAAAATTTATTGCCCAAATGTGCTTTATGGTCAGCAGAAATGATGCTGAGTCTTGGACGTGGTGACCCCTGCCTCTCCCAGCCAGCTCCCTACTCAGCAGCATTGCCACCAGGGACGATTGAATAGGGCCTTAGACTGCATGGGTCACTCCCACCTGAAGCCAGGGCAGCTGAGGCAGTGATAAGGGTCTTCCACACACAGTTATAGTGTTCAGGACAAGTGGCCACAGGCTTGACCACTGCCTGCCTATCCAAGCCCAGCCTTGCAGCCCGACTGGGCTCTCTGCACCCCACTTCACCCCCTCCCAGAACCGGGGCCCTTGTGCTCAGGGGAAGAAGCCATGTTCTAGGAACAATGGTTCCCCCACACCCTGGATTTGGCCCGCTCTGACCCTCTGTCTCTTCTCTCTGGTCTCCATGCCACTCCCCTGCCCAGCTCCATCTGGCTACTTGTGAAGAACCCCACGTTCATCCTTCTCTGCCTGGCGGGGGCCACTGAGGCTACACTCATTGCTGGCATGTCCACATTTGGCCCTAAGTTTCTCGAGTCCCAGTTCAGCCTGAGTGCCTCTGAAGCTGCCACCTTGTTTGGTGAGAAAACTGAACCCTGGGTCCTCTGCCTTCTCCTTAGTCTCCAGATGAGTTGGGGTCTTCAGAACATCTTCTAGAAAGATCCAGATGGGGCACACAGGGAGGCAAGGGCTCCAGCCCCGGGTACAGGTGCTGAAGGCGCCTGGGCCTCTGCAAGGGGTGATGAGGAGCTGCACAGTGCTGCCTGCCAGGAAGGCAGGACTGCGCCTCCAAGTGTGTGGTTTGGGAAACGCCACTGCAGCCCACTGACCAGTGACAGGGTGGGAGGGGTAAGGGTGGGCTCCACCACTCACCTGGCCTCAGCCTCTGAGATTTTCTCCTGGAGGGTCTGGGCCTGTCTGGGCCTATACGCTGGGCAACAGCTATCCCAGGGCTTCAGAGGGTGGGCCCCTCCTGAGAGATGTCTGTGGGCCCACTGACAATCATGTGCCACCTGGTGACATGTTTGCTGGGAAGGGCTAAGTGTGTGGGGACCCACCCTGCAAGGGTCTATTCTCTGGACACTCCCCCACTCTCCCTGCCTTGCCTGGTCCCTCCAGGCTGACCCCCCACACAGACCCCCTACCTAGGACAACTCCCTCTCAGACCCCTCTCTGTCCTGCCTCCTCCCCCTGCCCCAGGGCTCACCTCCACCACCTGTGAGGAGCCCCCCCCCACCTGCCCCCATCACTGGGTGTCTGGAAGCCATGTGCAAGCTCATCTCAGCTTTGTGTCAGAGACCAGTGGCTGCAGGGACTCAGCAGGGACTAAAGTGGCTCAGGGGGACCACCACAGGAGTGACCAGCCTTCCCATTAGGGCTGGGGATACTAGGCCCTCCTCCTCTGGTCCTGGCCTGCCCCTGTGTCCTGTGGCCTTTGGAGTATCCTCCCTGCAGGCTGCTGGACAGGGCCCCAGGGGGCTCTGCCTGCACAGCAGCTGAGGCTTAGGCTCAGGGCTGAGCACTGCCAGGGGGCTTGAGCCCTCTGTGGCTCAGTTTCCCCACCTATAAAGTGGAGATGGTAAGAACAGGGTTAATGTCCTGCCCAGGGCCTGCAGAGTCCTGCTAAGTCCCACCCTCTCCCCAGGGTACCTGGTGGTGCCGGCAGGCGGTGGCGGCACATTCCTGGGTGGCTTCTTCGTGAACAAGCTCAAGCTTCGTGGCCCCGGGGTGGTCAGGTTCTGCCTGCTGTGCGCCCTGGCCAGCCTGCTGGGCATCTCCGCCTTCTCCCTGCATTGCCCCAACGTGCCCATGGCGGGCGTCACGGATAGCTACGGCGGGAGGTGAGGGCCAGGTGACACCTGAACACCTGCCAGGGCACCAGCAGCCCCTGGGAGTGGGTCAAAGTAGTCTGGGCTTGGGGAGATCATTTCTGGAAAGGGTTATGATAGCGCAGCGCCAGCAAGGGCAGTGCCCCCAGCAGGGCACCCACCTCCCTAATGATCATTCACATGATGAAGTTAGTCCCTATGGAGTGCCCCAGTTCAAGTCCAACTCTGTCCCCAGGGAAGGTCCCATCCCTTTCTCGGCCTCAGCCATCTCCTCTGTAAAACGAGACAATCACAGCCCAGCTCACAGGGTCCTGAGAGTGTCTCCGTGTAGACATGGACAGTAGCCCAGGGATGGCTCCTGGGTGCTGCCGTGTGGTAGGACTGTGAGGGCCACCCACCAGGCAGCGAGGGAGGCCCATGTGCAGCACACAGACTGTGCCTTGGCCCGAGCTTATTCCCCAGGAGCTCATGCTACAGATGTGACTCTGTGGCTGCAGCCTGTGACAGAGGGGAAGGACAGAGGCCCCTGTAGCACCGTCAGACATCACAAGCAGGGAAAGCGATATGGGACCAGAGGCAAAGTGTTGCACACTTTGGGCAGCGTGAGCCCAAAGAGTTTGCAGACCCAGAACGCAGGCCGGGTGGGGACAGGCCATGCATGAGGCTGCCCTGTACCCGCAGGAGCCCGCGTGCCCGAGCCTGGGTCCCATTACCCCTTCCCCCACAGCCTGCCGCCTGAAGGCCGCCTGAACCTCACGTTGCCCTGCAATGCTGCCTGCCACTGCCAGCCAGAGCAGTACAGCCCCGTCTGTGGCTCAGATGGCCTCACCTACTACTCACCCTGCCATGCTGGATGCCCCACAGCTGCTGAGACCAACCTGGGCGGCCAGAAGGTGAGTGGGACACTGCCCGCAGCCCCTGCCCCCCACCCAGACCCTGGGAAGGGGCCCCTGCTCCTTCCTCCTGTAATCAGCGCTGTTGTTGGGCTCCTCAGGTGTACCGAGACTGTAGCTGTCCTCAGAATTTTTCCTCTGGTTTTGGCCATGCCACTACAGGGAAATGCACTTCAACTTGTCAGAGAAAGCCCCTCCTTCTGGTTTTCGTATTCGTTGTAATTTTCTTTACATTCCTCAGCAGCATTCCAGCACTAACGGCAACTTTACGGTAAGCCAAGGGTTTTACTCTTCTCCAGAATCTTCTCTTGCAGCCCTGGAAGGTGGAGCTCTGCAGATCCTGTGACAGGGCTAGGGACACACCCAACCCCTGCAAAGCAGGCCTGTCTATCTCTGACCTCTGGCGAGGTGCTGGCCACCTAGGGAGGTGGTGATGTGGCCAGGGGCTTGGCCAGAACCCAGCTGCTGGCATGGGGGTGTGACTTGGTGTGCAGCCCCCTCGTGTGGGTACCGACATGGCGGCTTTCTTTTGCAGGTGTGTCTGTGACCGTCAGAGATCCTTTGCCTTGGGAATCCAGTGGATTGTGGTTAGAACACTAGGTACTGTGCGCTGGGAGGGCCATGGCCAGTTAGGAAGTGTGTTCATTGCATAAGGGCACCCAGTAGGTGTCTAGTCCCCCCTGGGGTGTATAGGCCAACACCTGGCTATGTCCAGCTGGGAAAGAGTTTATTCCCTAAGTGACCACTAGAGGCCCCATTGTCATTGGTTTGCCCAGAGGGTTTCTTTTCCTTGGAGATCATGGGAACTCCCAACCAGACTCCACATTCCCAGAGAAAGGAACACTGAAATCCCCTTTCCCCATGAGAGCCCCCTGAGAACACCATGGCCAGCATTACCTTCCCAGAGCCTGTTCCAGGTCCAGCACTGCCCTGTCCACCCTGAGTCAGGTGCTGAGTGAGCGTGTCTCCACAGGGGGCATCCCGGGGCCCATTGCCTTTGGCTGGGTGATCGACAAAGCGTGTCTGCTCTGGCAGGACCAGTGTGGCCGCCAAGGCTCCTGCTTCGTGTATCGAAACGCAGCCATGAGCCGCTACATGCTCATCGTGGGGCTCCTGTACAAGGTGAGCTGGGCCTCCCGGAGGGGTCCGAGAGTCAGCTCTCTGGGTGGGGGTGGGGGGTAATTCTTCCTCTGACAGCTCTGGCTTCAGGACACCAGGGGTTTTCTGTGGCTCTGATCGAAGCCCCAAGTCACCTGCGGATTCATGGCACATGGGGGCCAGAGAGGGAGGGGGAGGAGGCCTGGCCCAGGGTCACCTTCTGGGTTCAGTCCAAGCTTCAGCGGATGCCCCCCCCCCCAGCCCAGGCCTTGGGAGCAGTGCCCTTTCCCTGAGTTTGGAGTGTCCCCTCAGTGGTATGGCCCTGGCTGTTTGTCTGGTGGCACCTGTTAGCTGAAAGTTTTGGGGAAATAAAAATAGGCTCTTTCTGAACAAGCAGCTTCCCGGGCCTGCCCACCTGCCCAGGGACCTTGGTCTTATCCCTGTCCTGTCATGTGTGTGAGTCCCTGTCACTGAGCCTGGCCCTTGCTTCTCAAGCTGTAGAGAGAAACTTCCTGTCGTAACTCTTGGCATGCACTACCTAGGAAGAAACATAGCATTTATATTTTGAATTTCCCCATTAGAGGGAAAAAAGCACAAAACTTTCAAAACAAAATGAAATCTTGGGACCTGTCACTCAGAGGGTCTCGAGGCCCCTCCCTGGGACAGCAGACACCCCAGTGCAGCTTACAGCCCCCAGCCCAGGTGCTGTCCAGGAGGGAGCTGCCTGAGGGAAGGGGAGACCAGCTGCCTATCTCCCCTGGGACCAGCAGAGCAGAAGCTGCAGGTTCACTTACAGACACAGCCCACTCTTACCTGAGACTTCACTTCCTGGGTTTCTGTTACCTGAGGTCAAGTAAGGCCAGAAAATATTAAATGGAAAGTTCCAGAAATAAACAATTCAGAAATTTAAAATTGTGCACCATTCCGTGTAGCAGGATGGATTCTGTCTCACCCTGCCCAGGGCAGATTTGTGCAGGGTCTCCACGCTGCTGGCACTCCTGCCCCCTGGCTACTTGGTAGCCGGCTCAGTTATTACAGGCAGCCAGGTGTCCCACTCTGGCCGTGCTCGAGTCGAGTAACTATCTACCTAAATTAACTAAGAGGCTCAGCTCCCGTTCGAGGGGTGTTTATTCACGGGCAGAGCACGAGAGTGGTGACCAGCACTCCTGTGCAGGCAGGTGAACTGGTTATATAAGCAGTGCAGTGAGCAGAGCTGGCCCCTTACACCAGGCCCACCCTGCATGTGATGCCCGACTGGTCGTTGTCACTCTCACTCTGAAGGGGTTGTTCAACATTCATTTTGTAAAGAGGTGACCCTTTCAGGGTGCTGAGTCCATACCATCAGGCTGGGCTTTGCAGGGAGCGCAGAAAGCCTGGCTACCAGGGACGCTTCAGCATAGAGGTGGGAGGCCATGTCACATGACTCAGTTTTCAGGGCTTAATCTTTCCCCTTGGCATAAATTTGGAAGGTCTTGAAATTGTTTTATTTTCACATAGCCCAAATTTCACTTAATAAAGGCCCTGAAGTGCCAAGCTGTGATGCTGGTGACCGGACTTGCCAAAGAGAAGCCACAAAGCACTTTTTTTTTTTTTTTTTTTTTCTTGCAATTTTTAGCTGGGGCTGGGTTATAAACCTGCCACCTCCGGCATATGGGGCCAGTGTCCTACTCCTCTGAGCCACAGGCACTACCCACACAAACCACTTCTTTAAGAGAAAGGGGACCTTGGCGTCCCTGTCTGGGGCTTGATTCTACCCACAGTTCAGGCACCCACTGAGGGTCTTGTGCCCTATGATAAGGTGGGAACTCTGTGTAGCTCCCAGGAAGTCCTCTGAAGCCAAGGCCCTGCCTCAGGCACCCCCTGGGCTCCACGTAGCCCATAGGCACCATGTCTGGCTTTCTATCAATTTTAGAAGGGCCAGCAGAGCCCCCGTGAGCACCTCTACTTCCACCACTGCAACCAAGTCAAAGCAGCCTGCTCCATGAGTACAGTCTTGGGCCCTCAGCCCAGCAGGAACTCCGGGAAACAGCAGTGTTTGCATCTAAAACCCAGAGTTTAAACCTTAGGCATGTACAATTCCTCTGTGGCCTGGAAAACGCCACGCCATCCTTAGGATTTCTGCTGTGGGTGCGTCCCATGAGGTGAGCATGGCCCCTGGCTGCAGGGGAAGAAACAGAGACTCTGTGGGCTGAGAACTGCCCATCAGGATGGCATTGGCTCCTGCCCAGCCACGGGTGCTAAAGGCCGACCAGCTGTTTCTGTGACTGTTGAGACAACAAACCACCAACTGGGTGGCCTAAAAGAACAGAAAGAGATCTTTGCACAGTTCTAAGACCAGAACAAATACAAGGCACGGGCAGGGCTGGTTCTCCTGAGGCTGGGGGGTATGTCCTGGTCCCTCTCCCAGCCTAGGGCAGCTACGGGCCATCTCGGTGTACACATGTGTCACCCAGCTCTGTGTCTGTCCAACGCAGTTCCCTCAGGGCCTCTGATCTGAAATCTCCCCTCCTTCCTCTCATAAAGACACGGGTCATTGGATTTAGTGACATCTTAAATCCTAGAGACCTCATCTCAAGACCCTTAACCTAGTTACATCTACCAAGACCCTATTTCCAGAAAAGGTCACAGTCACATGTACCCAGGCTGAGGACATGTGTGTATCTTTCGGGGGGGGGGGGTACTGTCCCCTACCACAAGCCCCTCATGCCTCCTCCCGCACCTGTGTTTTCAGTCATCTGGTATCTTTCCTTCTCCTGTAACTCTGGGAGCTAGATACATGGGAAAGCTGTGTCTGTCCCCAGAGCAGGTTGGGCTCTAAGACCTCGTGAGCACACTATAGGTGGGGTGGGGCAGGGCCCCGGGATCCCGGCCAGCGTGCAGGGCTAGGGGGGGCTCCCAGGTGCTCTAGCAGCTCCCCCTTCTCCTCAGGTGCTGGGCTTCCTCTTCTTTGCCACTGCCTGCTTCCTGTACAAGTCCCCAGCAGGGTCTTCAGATGGCCTGGAAGCTTCTCTGCCCAGCCAGTCCTCAGCCTCCGGCAACCCCACAGACTTGCAGCTCCAGAGTGATGTCTGACCATCGACCCACCCACCACAGGGACACCAGCAGCCCTTTAGCACTTCCCAAGCTGTGCACATGCCTGCCACTGTCCAATTTCTTCTCTGAAGGGCCAACTTCTCACCCACTCTGCAGAGCTGAGGCCCTTGGAAAGCCATGCACTGGTTCTGGGGCCTGTGGGGCTGTCCCTGGGGGAGACTGGACCACAACGTGAGGTGCATCCGAGATGAAGGTCCTGAGCAGGGCCCATGGAGGCTCATGGCCGCCCGCCTACCAGACTTGCCATGGGCCTCTGATGCACAGTGAAGGCCCACATGAGACAGCAGTTCCCCAGAGCGACTCTGCACAAGAACCTTCTGCTTGGCCTGTGGTTTAAAGTCTGCTGTGACCTCCTGTCCTCAGAACTGAGTAGCTCTGCAGTGGGAGCAACATGCATAAATATAAATTTATGGACCATATTTTGCATAAAAGCATATTTATAGAATTTGTTTTGTACCTGAGTGTGTGGGCAGGGGCTGTGACTCCAACTGGGAGGACGCAGGGCTGTCCACCATGGAGGGTTTGTTTCTGTGTGTCCTAGTTAAAACTGCACATGTAATATATTTTCTTATTTAAACCAGACGTCCCTGTGCCATTTGTCTTGCACCTGTCACTCTGTGGGATGTGGTGTTGTTGCCATCCTGGGCGTGTGACCCGCAGAAGGCAGGTCCCTGAGGAAGGTCCCTGACTCCGGTCCCTGACTCCCAGCTCCAGGCCACAATCCCAGTTCCCCGACTCTGGGTACATCCATGAATGACCTGGGCTCTGTCCTTGCAAATCTGGGTTCAGGATGGGGTGGCCGGATGCTGCTATTGGCGCAGGAGAGTGTACATGCGGACACGTGTGTGAAAGCTCAGGGACTCTGTCTGCAGGGACTCCTGGGTGGCCTGGCTCTTCCCAGGAGGGTGGTGAGTTGGGGCCATGGCCTTCAGCTGTAGGGGCTGTAGCTGTAGGGGCTGGGCTTTGTGACAACCATTTGGCTGCATGTGGTTTATTTGGGGACTGATTCCAGGAGCGCAGTAGGTGGAGAGGGTGAAAAGGGAGGAAAGGTGCCCCCTGCGGCAGAGACCTCCAGGAGCCAGTGTAGAAAACTCACCTCATAGTTGTCTGGGAGGCGATGGGCAATCAGGCTGCTCAGGGGCCACTCCCAGCCCTCTGCCCCAGGTCAGGGTGCAGCAGGCCCAGGCCATGAAGGACTTGCCCTGCATCCTGGCCACTCCTCTGGCTGCCTGGTGGCTGGATGTTCCCCTCGCATCACATGCAAACCTGACCTTTTGCTGTGGCTGGTACCCACCTGTCCCCTACAGGCCAGCCCTGCTCCGAGCTGATGCTGCCTGAGTCAGCAACCTAGTTCTCCCAGTCCCTGCTCCTCAGACAGAGCCCTAGGACACACAGCCCATCTCCGGAGGGAGCTGATCAGCACCAAAGACAGTGGGGTGCGGGTGCCTGACCTGAGAGGGGAGAAGTGCAAATGCCTGGGCCCCCTCCAGGGGCCAGATACTGCAGGCCCAGGACCTGCATCTTTACAGGACCCCACCCCAGCCACCCCCAGGGCTGCACCTACAGCACTGGTTCCCCCCAGCAACCTTGGATGTGTGTGGCAGGACCCTCATGGCAAAGCCTGTAGCAGCCTGAGCGCCTGGGGCCCAGAGAGCCCAGAGCCCACCATCCATCAAGAATCTGCCTGTGGCCTTAAAAATGTTGAGTGCTAGGATCATAACACTGACAAAATCCCTTCTTGCAAAACCCACTGAGCACATTTTGAGTTCTCTGTTTACTAAAATGGAGAGGCAGCTGCAAGAGGGTCCCCAGTTATGGACGAAGTTTCAGCCTTAAGCATATTTGGAAGATGGGATATTCACGGAGTAGAAAAATTAACCTCTCTTTGCCACTGGTGGGCATCAGTGCTTAAGTGACGTCAACAGAATTTGAAAGGACAGGCAGAGAACTCCTGAGTCCCAAAGGGGATAGCAAAGATTTTACAACATCAAAAGCCACAAGTGTCTCGCCCAAACTCATCTCAGTCAGGCCAGTCACAGGTGGGCCTTGGTCTCCACATGGAAAGAGAGGAAACTGGAGACACCTGGGGGCTCAGGACACAGTCTGGTGTGGAGACCATCCTGAAGGGGAGAAGGCTGGACGCCAAGGGGCTCCTCGGCTGCCTCCTGTCAACCAAGGCTCGTCTGCAGAGAAAATGGGTGGGGTTCTGGGTGGGATAGATCTTTGCACCACCCTGACTCTGGTCTGAATCCAGCAACCAGAGGTACCCGGTGCAGCACAGTCAGGTCAAACTGCCCTGGCTGAGGCAACCGTTCCAACAGCTGGTGTGACCCAGCCACACAACCTGAGCCTTGCCCCAGGGCTTCTGCAACTCCCACATCCCCTAGACGTCCCCGAGCTGTGATCAAGAAGCCCCACCACTATGGGAAGAATGGCAGCCTACACCCCTCTCCGAACTCTCAACCAGTCTGGGACCCCTCTAACTGTGCTGCGGTGCCCCACCACTCCCCATTCCTCCCTCTCACCCCGCCTGTGCCCCCTCTAACCATGCTGCAGTGCCCCACCACTCCCCATTCTTCCCTCTCACCCCGCCTGTGCCCCCTCTAACCGTGCTGCGGTGCCCCACCACTCCCCGTTCCTCCCTCTCACCCTGCCTGTGCCCCCTCTAACCACGCTGCGGTGCCCCACCACTCCCCGTTCCTCCCTCTCACCCTGCCAGTGCCCCCTCTAACCGAGCTGCGGTGCCATACCACTCCCCGTTCCTCCCTCTCACCCTGCCTATGCCCCCTCTAACCATGCTGCGGTGCCCCACCCCCAACCGTTACTCCAAAACTACCAGCCTGTGCACCCGGTCACCAGCAACGGCTGCGCAAGCAGGCTCATAAGATCCG
>CAUYPK010133215.1:0-41693 GCA_963574355.1 Loris lydekkerianus
TTTTCCAGATATACGATCATGTCGTCTGCGAAGAGTGAAAGTTTGATCTCTTCTGACCCTATGTTGATACCTTTGATGGCCTTTTCTTCCCTAATTGCAATGGCTAAAACTTCCATTACAATGTTAAAGAGCAATGGAGACAGTGGGCAACCTTGCCTGGTTCCTGATCTAAGTGGAAATGATTTCATTTTAACTCCATTCAATATGATATTGGCTGTGGGTTTGCTGTAGATGGCCTGTATTAGTTTAAGAAATGTCCCTTCTATGTCCCTTTTAATAACAAAAGTTCTAACACATAGTTGTACTATTTTTCTTCAGGTTTACTGTCAGATGTTATAATGTTGGTAAGTATGGAAGAATTAATAAAATACTTGTAGATAATTAGTTCTAGCACATACAATACTGGTGGCTTTTTGGAAGCATAGCTTAAAAAATACAAGAACCAGGAAAGATCAGAAATGTTTCCCTACTTGCAAGCTAACAACTCAGCCTGCCATAGTTTTATAGAAGGTGCAGACTCTTTAAGAGATGAATTACAACGGTAGCCAGAATATTAGCAATTTTCCTCAAGTCCCAATTCCCACAGCATGATGCGGAGTGCCCCAGAAGTTACCTGGATCTGGAGTCTGTTGCATTACAAGACAGGAACCCTGAGCCTAGAGAGCCCAAGTCTGTATTTTGCCTAATCATGCCTTTCAAGGCTGTTCATTATACAAACATCCTTGAAGAACATAGTCTAGACAGCAAAAGAAAGTAAGTGCCTTGCTTGTTAGACATGTAGAACACTATGGACCCATGGAGAATGGTCTCCCAAAAAAATTTATCTGGAATTTTAACTAAATTAGTTTAAAAAATTATTAAGTCTTGGCTCAGTACCCATAGCGCAGCGGTTAGGGCGCTGGCCACATACACCAGGGCTGGCAGGTTCAAACCCGGCTCAGGCCAGCTAAACAACAATGACAACTGCAACAACAAAAAAATAGCCAGGTGTTGTGGCGGGCACCTATAGTCCCAGCTACTTGGGAGGCTGATGCAAGAGAATTGCTTAAGCCCAAGAGTTTGAGGTTGCTGTGAGCTATGATGCCATAGCACTCTATAGAGGGCAACATAGTGAGACTCTGTCTCAAAAAAAAAAAAAAAAAGTATTGAATCTCAAAAAGTTTGTTTTTTTGTTTGAGACAGTCTCACTCTGTTGCCCTAGGGTACATTGTCATGGCCTCTGCCTAGCTCACAGCAACCTCAGACTCCTGGGCTCAAATGATCCTCCCGCCTCAGCCTCCCAAGTAGCTGGGACTGCAGGTGCCCACCACAACACCCAGCTAATTTTTCTGTATTTTTTTTAGTAGAGACGGTGTCTCACTCTCACTCTGGCTGGTTTTGAACTCCTGAGCTCAAGGGATCCTCCTGCTTCAGCCTTCCAGAGTGCTGGGATTACAGGCATGAGCCGCTGCACCTGGCCAGTCTCATAAGATTTGTTGTCATTGATTTGCCAATTAGACATGGTGGTTAGATGTCCTTTGACTTTACAATCCAGGTTTTAAATCTTTCTAACCTGGATTGTCATAGCCAAGTCAGTCTAGAGTTATTTGTTCTTTTATAATCCCCATCCTTTTTTCTCTCATATGCATTCTGATATGAAATAGTAAATCATTTGGGGAAGAAAAATATTTGGTTACAAAATCAATGTAGAAAAAGTGTGAACTATAATTGAACCCACCCATGAACACTGTATACAAAAACATTTATTTTTTAAAACAAAAATAAGATTATACCATACATGCTATATAACTGAACATCTTAATTTTTACTGGCTGAATATATATTACATGGCTATTGAATATGTATCTTATTTAACTGATCCCCAATTCTTGGATATCTATTAGTTTACAGTTATTATTGTGTAATGTAGATAGGTTATTGTTACACTCTGGAAACATTGCATGTATGCTAGTAGACACTGCTTGTGCTTTTGAAGAGAATAGTTAGTAACTTTTTGGAATTTTAACAAATTGGTATCAAAACAGATTCATGTTCTTTAAGTCTTTGCCCCCATCCTTAATTTTTTCAAAACATTTTTGTTTCAAATATAGCAGTAAATCTCTGAATGTTTGTTGACAACAGAATGTATATACCTCTGTTATTCAACAAGTAAAAAGAAAGAGTAGAATCTGAAAATCTCAATCAGCTTAACACTTGCGATTTTATCCACTGGAAAAAACTGATTTTCACATACTATTCCCTGTTTTATATTTAAGGGTCTTTTTGTTGTTATTTAACCAAAATTTTGTTTCTCCCGTTGCCAATAGATGCTTTTCTGACATAAGGAAAAAGAACATAATTAAACACAAATTAGAAAGCTCTTAAAATACTTTTTTTAATTTTAGGAGTTAAAGAAGTTTCCATTCTTGTGCTCCAAACCAGAAGACCTTGCTCCCTGTTTATAGACTAGGAATGATGTTTAAAAGCAACTGGCTGGTGTTTAAAACTGAGGATTATCATGACCTAAGCCCTATGCTGAAGTAAGATTAATTGTCTTGGAAATACAAAGTTGTGTAAGTATTTTTAATAAAGGTATATGTTGAGTGGTAAAAAAAGACAAATAGAAATAGATCTGAAATTATGAGAAGTACACTTATAATAGTGGTGGAACTATGTTGCCTTCAGTCTCATGCTATTTTGAGAGTAATAGTTCAGAAATTTCAGTAATTCATGTGCAATTAAATCCAGGCTTGAGGCAGTTTTCAACTAATGAGTTACATTTGAAAAAAAATATTTTGTATTGTGGCAGCCAACTGTAATCCCAGCTACTTGGGAGGCTGAGGCAAGAAAAATTGCTTGAGCCCAAGAGTTTGAGGTTGTTGTGACGTATGACGCCACAGCACTCAACCCCAGGGCAACAGAAAAAGAAATTTTGATATGAATGTTGTTAGACTAAGACACTTGACTAAATACCCGCCAGAAAATTATAGTAACAAATATGCAAACCAATGGGGAAAAATATTTTAATTATAAATTCAGAATACTCCAAAAGCATATTCAGTTTAAAATATGCCTGGGTACAGTAATAATGAAATCATTGATTATGCCTTATTGTTATTTATTATATTACTTCTACGGGAAAGTGAATTCTGCATTTAAATTTCAGGGATCCAGTCAGAGACAGCTAGATTAGGCATTTGGAGATACAAAGATCCAGAATATTAGAGTATTATATATGCCATCTAAATTCACACAACAGGAGCAACCCCCCCAGGTTAGCTATTCTCTAGATAGTACTCTAAATTGAGAGACAAAATAATTACTCTTACGTAAATCAAGACCTCTAGCCTGTCTTTACTACTGGGTATCTATTGTTATGAACTGGAAAATACATATGGTTAAATGACATGTTTTCCATTTTTAATTGATATCTTATTGGTAGAGTTCTTTGCTTTTCATTTTTTAGGATTTCTTGCTAAAGCTTCAGAATCTTTATAAAGTACATCACAGATGTGTTATGGTTTGTGTATGCTTTGAGGATAATGAATATTTTCAGGTAATTAAACATCTTTTTGCCAAAATAATCTACTTAGTATTTTATATTATCTTTTTTTTTTTTTTTTTTTTGAGACAGTCTCACTATGTTACCCTCGGTAGAGTGCTGCGGTATCACAGCTCACAGCAACCTCAAACTCTTGGGCTTAAGTGATTCTTTTGCCTCAGCCTCTCCCAAGTAGCTGGGACTACAGGCACCCGACACACCACCCGGCTGTTTTTTGGTTGCAGTTCTCATTGTTTAGCAGGCCCAGGCTGGGCTTGAACCACCAGCTTCGGTGTGTGTGGCTGGCACCCTACCGTCTGAGCCACGGGTTCTTAGCCATCTTTTTCTTTATCTTACTCTGTCACCAGTCTGGTGCAGTGGTGTGATCAGAGCTCTCTGTAGCCTCAAATCCTGCACTCAAGAGACCCTCTTACCTTAGCCTCACTAATAGCTAGGTGATGTGTACCACCATGCCTGGCTTTTTTTCTTTTCTTTCTTTTTTTTTTTTTTAGAGATAGGGTCTCACCATGTTGCTCAGGCTTCTCTTGAACTCCTGGCCTCAAGTGATCCTTCCACCTCAGCCTCCCAAACTGTTGGTATTACAAATGTGAACTACCATGCTTGACCCTCAGTATTTTATTTTTAAACTAATGAATAGTTTAAAATACTATATTAAAATACCACTGGGGTTTGATACTTAAAAATATGAACTTTGGAATCAAACCAGCCTGAGTCCAAAACTGCCATTTAACTAATACTTAAACGCTTTAAACTACAGTTTATATATCTTTAAGGTAAGGATAGTAATGATTCCTACTTAATAGGGTTGTGACAATTAAATAAAATTGTAAAGGTTTTAGGCCAGTGCCTGGCATAGAGTAATCTCTTAAAAATATTAGTTATTCCTTTTATAAATTTTTTGATTATACACACTAATTATAGCTTTCCTGGGTGTTCTGTACACTTACTTTTTTTGTGATATTTTCATTCATCCATCTGTTGATCAGCTTGTTCTTTCTTTTTCTCTTGAGATTATAATTAATGACCTTCATTATCTTCTAATGAAAATAGTCTTAAGTAATTGTCACATCATAAGTAGTATAATTACTCAGGTGAATTCAGATGATTTGCTACCCAAGAGTCAAACTATCTAGAGCAGATATAAATGCCATGTGAAAACTATTAACAAAAGATATTTCTAGTTTATAAAAATTCAATTGATCGGGCAGCGCCTGTGGCTCAAGGTAGTAGGGCGCTGGCCCCATATGCCAGAGGTGGTAGGTTCAAACCCAGCCTTGGCCAAAAACTGAAAGAAAAAAAAAAAAAAAAAAAAAAAGAATTAAATTGATCTCCAGTTCTCAGGTAATTTGTTTAGAATTTTAAGTATTAAGCAATCATTTATTGAAAACATTAGCATTTAGAAACTGATTTCAGGATAAACACCTTTTAAAAAATTGTTTTCTATTTTATAAGATTTCTTGGTAAATTTGCTCAGAATTTTGGCTAGTACCCAGAAAATCTGTAATATAAATGACCTATTACTTACTAAGAGAATTATTAGAAATATTTTAATATAATAAACTGAGTATGGCTATGATTGAAAATTTAATGATAGTAAGAAAAATTAATCTGCATTTTTTTCTGTATTTTACCTTTTATAAGAATAATCCCTGGGTAGCACCTGTGGCTCAAAGGAGTAGGGTGCCGCCCCATATGCCAGAGGTGGTGGGTTCAAACCCAGCACCGGCCAAAAACTGCCAAAAAAAAAAAAAAAAATCCCAGTCTGGGCTTGGTGGTTCACACCTGTAATCCTAGCACTCTAGGAGGCTGACGCAGGAGGATCACTTGAGATCGAGAATTTGAGACCAGCCTGAGCAAGAGTGAGACCTTTTCTTTACTAAAAACAGAAAAAATTAGCCGAGTGTGATGGTATGTGCCTATAGTTCCACGTACTTGGAAGGCTGAAGCAGGAAGATTGCTGGAACCCAGGAGTTTGAGGTTACTATGAGCCTAGAAGTTTGAGGATGCAGTGAACAGTGATGCCACTGCACTCTAGCCAGGGCAACAGAAGGACTATTTGTCTTTAAAAAAAGAAAGAAAGAAAGAAAGAATCATCGAATCATCCTCTCAGGAACACAATGAAACTATGAGTGTCCTTTTTATATATTTTGTTTTCCATTCACTTAAAATACTCAAATGTGAATTTTGCCTCTTAGGGAAAAATGCTTATGTGGTAGTCTTAAAATGCTTAATTGGTTGTTTATTATATCCCTTGTTTTAGCACATTAACATTTAGTTCTGTTTATTAAATAAGTATAATAGCTAGATATGTAAACAGTTTGTGTAGGGAATAATATTTCTTCTTTTTTCAGGGTAACCCAAATCTACTGCAACCATGAAAATTTTGCTGGTTTTTGACTTTGACAATACAATCATAGATGACAATAGTGACACTTGGATTGTACAATGTGCTCCAGGCAAAAAGCTTCCCATTGAACTACAGAATTCTTATCAAAAAGGATTGTGGACAGAATTTATGGGCAGAGTCTTTAAGTATTTGGGAGATAAAGGTATAAGAGAAGATGAAATGAAAAGAGCAGTGACATCAGTGCCTTTTACTCCAGGAATGGTGGAACTTTTCAACTTTATAAGAAAGAATAAGGACAAATTTGACTGTATTATTATTTCAGATTCAAATTCAGTCTTCATAGATTGGGTTTTAAAAGCTGCCAATTTTCATGATGTGTTTGATAAAGTGCTTACAAACCCAGCAGCTTTTGATAGCAAAGGTCATCTCACTGTGGAAAATTATCATGCTCATTCTTGCAACAGATGCCCAAAAAATCTTTGCAAAAATGTAGCTTTGGCAGAATTTGTAGGTAAAGAGTCACAACAAGTAGAGAATTATACACAAATTATTTATATAGGTGATGGTGAAAATGACGTTTGTCCAATAACCTTTTTAAAGAAGAATGATGTTGCCATGCCACGGAAAGGATATGCCTTACAGAAAACTCTTGCCAGAATGTCTCAAAATCTTGAGCCTATGGAATATTCTATTGTAGTGTGGTCCTCAGGTATTGAAATAATTTCCCATTTACAATTTCTTATAAAGGAGTAACATGCCAACAGTTGAAATGTGTATTAGTTAAAATTACATTCAGCAGCATAAAACTAAAACCCCAAATACCAGCAGCTTTGAAAAAGGCAATTTGGGGGGCCTGGTACAGTGGCTCACCCCTATAATCCTAGCGCTCTGGGAGGCAGAGTGGGTGTATTGTTCAAGATCAGGAGTTCAAGACTGGCAACCAGTTCGAGACTGAGCAAGAGTGAGACCAGATCTCTACTAAAAATAGAAAAACTAGCCAGATGTGGTGGTGCATTCCTGTAGTCCCAGCTACTCAGGGAGGCTGAGGCAAGAGAATGGCTTGAGCCCAGGAGTTTGAGATTGCTATGAGTTCTGGGGCAACAGAGTGAGACTTGCCTCTTAAAAAAAGAAAGAAAGAAAAAGGCAATTTTTCCCTCTCACTTAAAAGAATTCCAGAGGTAAGTATTTCATGGCTGCTGTGTTGCTCTACCAACCTTAGCTCTTGGCTTCGAACCCATGATACAAGATTATTGCTCAAGGCCCAGCCTCACAACAGCATTCTGGTCAGCAAGGAGAGCAGTAAGGTTATATCCCTCTGTCTAAGGAAATTTCCCAAAACTCGCACTTCTTTTTTTAAATATCATTGGCCAGACTTAATTATGACACCCCACTTGTAATCAACAAGGAAGGGTGCATAATATAGCCTTCATTCTTGTGGTCCTGTGTCCAGAAAAAGTTGAGAGAAAAGAAAGAGTACAGAATTGAAGTAGGTGCAACTAGTGATCTATACTAAAGGTTGTTGATTGATAACTTATATTTTTAAACTTACTTATAAAGAAAGTAATCGTATTTTATTCCCTTAGATATTTATTTCAAAACTATGTCCAGTATCAGGTATTATAAGCTGGATGGTTTGCTCACATAAGAATAAAAGGCTCCCAAATGTATATAATGTCCTCCCAAATCAGTGTATTTGTTTGTTTATACTTTGGATTTTGTTAGTAAACCCACACAGTGATCCTGTAAGACAAGAATTTTGGCATTTTCCAAATGAATGTAATATTCAGAGATTAAATGACTCCCTGCTCTAAGTGGCAGGCTAGGATTTTAATCTGGGTCTACATGATTCAAGAATCTGTGTTATTCACCACATATAACCCAAGGTACCACAGAATAATGAGTTGTG
Organism: Loris lydekkerianus; assembly: GCA_963574355.1. Lineage (NCBI taxonomy): Eukaryota > Metazoa > Chordata > Mammalia > Primates > Lorisidae > Loris > Loris lydekkerianus. The sequence continues at coordinate 7,795 of CAUYPK010133215.1, forward strand.
GGAGTGGTTTGGTGTATATGATTCCAAAGGTAGAGATGAGGACAAAGGAGAAAGATGAGCCACTAGAAGTGCTTAATAGGCTCGGTGCCTGTGGCTCAAGCGGCTAAGGCGCCAACCACATACACCTGAGCTGGTGGGTTCAAATCCAGCCTGGGCCCGCCAAACAACAATGATGGCTGCAACCAAAAAAAATAGCCGGGCGTTGCGGCGGGTGCCTGTAGTCCCAGCTACTTGGGAGGCAGAGGCAGGAGAATCACTTGAGCCCAGGAGTTGGAGGTTGCTGTGAGCTGTGATGCCATGGCACTCTACCCAGGGGGACAGCTTGAGGCTCTGTCTCAAAAAAAAAAAAAAACTTAGTAGAGGGACATCCCACATCTCCACCTGGTAGCTCAGATTGATGTGTTGAGTCAGGATGCTAATGGACTACCAGTTGTCTCAAAGAGAAGAGGCAATAGTTGCCTTTGTGCAGCAGAAGCAGAAGCTACAAGTGAGCAGAGCTCTACAGACGGAAGAATACAGAGCAGAGATGCCAGGACAGAAGGACCATGTAGCTTTGAAATGGAAAGAAAAGCCAAACCAGAGATTCCTTAAATTACGAGCTATCTGGTTTTCATGATACCTAAGTCATCTTTGATCCCTATGTAGCCCCATGTTTTCACAATAAATAATTTATTCTTACCCTAAGTGATTTTATGTTTCCTGTAACCAAGAAGCCTTCAGTAGAGTGAAGCAAGCCAATAGTTTAATCATACTTTGTTCTTAGAGTAGAATGAAGGTAGTACCAAGTTGAGGCTCATGGTCTTCAAAGTTCTGAACCTGAAGTTCAAGTTCTGCCTCCCTTTTCAAGGGAGGTCCCAGAGGTCACATGTGCTTATAGAGACGTGGCTGAATCTTCAGGACTGAGAGTTGAGCCTTGGGCCCTTCCTGAAGAGGCCCAGTATTTTTTAAATCAACAAGAAGTAGCTGTTGGTCAGATCCTTGGGGATGACCTTGAAGCCTACCTAGAAAGATCCAAACATCCTCAAAGCAGCTCAGGAGACTCCCTGACCTCAGGGTTTGATTTGCCTCCTAGGAAGTCCCTGATGTTGGTTTCCATCAGTGAAAGGCAAAACATAGCCATATCCATAGACTCATCCTCTGAAGGCACCTGGGCCATGTCACACACAGTGACCCTGAGGTCCAGGGAGGCCAAGTCAAAGCAGTACGCAGGATTCCAGATGCTTGAAGCCTAGCGGCAATCCTCAAAACCAAAGTCAGCTGCCACTAGGGATGCAGTCCGCTGGCAAAAATCTTGGCAGTGCGGTCCACTGGCTGCACTGGCCACTTTACTTGGCTCTGGAAGCCACAGTGGTAAAGAAGAAAAGCCTCAGGGTCTTTCAGGAAGAGAAGTTGTGCAGCACTGCTGGGCCCTGAGTGCAGCTGTTCATTGAGGTGGCGAAATCAGGCCATTCAGCCATGTGGGTTCACACGTCTCCAGCCTGAGCCTCATGGCTGTCTGGCCTGTGGGAAAGCGGTATATCTGTGGGGGCCTAGGCTGGAGTCTGGGCTGACATGTTTGGGTGAAGTGGACCCAGGGCTTGGCTTGGGTGGTTCATTTGCAGCACTGTTCTTCCAAGCTTTGGGACCTGAATGGCCAACACTGTCCAGATTTTGGGCTGGGTTTAAGAGGCATGTTTCTGCTGTTTCTCCTTTTTTTCTCTTCTATAAAGTCACTGCTAAGAAGAGTTTGTTTCTGACACTTCTTCCTTTCTACTTTCCTCAGAGTCACTCAGGCTCTGTTTTCGACATTTCTTCCTTTTCGCCTTTATTTCAGCAGAGGCACTGGAAAATGATGCCTTTTGGGGTGTATATCTTTTTCCTTTCCACCTATTCCTCTTCAGAGTCACTGCTAAGTAGGCTAAGAGCTTGCTGCAAAAGAGATGGCTGCCTCTGGGGCCCACCAGCAAGGGCCCCACTTGGAGCCCTTGCTTTGAGAGATTGCTGCTGCCAGCCAAGGCTGTGAGCTCACAGGCCCTAGTCGCGAGGGTGCTAGGGCTGCCTCATGCTCTTCAAGCATAGAGGTCCAGGGGGCAGAGTTGGGCCCCTCTTTCCCAAACCAGAGTATTAGAAAGATAGGAATGCAGTATCAGTTGATCAAATTTTCACTAATTTTGGACTTCCTTTTGAAATGAAATACGTATTAATGTTGTTCAAATATTTTTAAGTTATAGTGTCATAGACAACTACAGTATACTAGTGTAATCAGATCAGTGTGTTTCTATTTGGCAATGTAGTCTTGAGCTATATAATACTATATGTTATTTGGAGGAATATTCAATATTTAAGTGACCATTGCTAATATTAAGTGATATTAGCAAATATCAACTGATTTTAAAAGATTCATAAATTCATGTTAATTTCTAGATTCATGTTTTAGCCTTAAATATTCAGTATGTAATAAGATTTTGTTTCCAAATCATGAAAAACTTCAGAAATATTATAGAAATATTTAATGTATGTTGCTCAAGCCCAAGACTGTGAGATTGTTGTGAGCTATGACACCACGGCACTCTACCCAGCACACAGAATGAGACTCTGTCTAAAAAAAAAAAAAAAAAGTTCAATATATGGAAGGAAAAGTGGTAATCATCTGTTTTTTCTAAGTTGAAAAAGTATATCTTTATTTTGCTTTAATAGGCTAGATAATATCTTATTATCAGATTATTTGTCTACCTCTTGAGACCAATAACAAATTATAAATTATGAAACTAAAAAGTTTCAAGACTTTTGTTTATGGTAAAGGTAGACCAAATAATTTTTTTTAAATAGAGTCTCACTTTGTCACCCTTGATAAGAGTGCCATGGCATCATAGCTTAAAGCAACCTCAAATTCTTGGGGTTAAGTGATCTTCTTGCTTTAGCCTCCCAAGTAGGCGACACTACAGGTGCCTGCCACAATGCCCTGCTATTTTTTAGAGACGGGGTCTTGCTGTTACTCAGGCTGGTCTCAAACTCCTAAGCTCAGGTGATCCACCTGTCTCGTCCTCCCAGAGTGCTAGGATTATAGGCGTGAGCCACCACACCCAGCCTACACCAAGTAATTTGAAGTAGAAGTGTTGAGATAGGTGGAAAAGCTGCTGCACAAAATTTAAAATAGTCTGCTTCAAGACATCAGAGAGCGGAATAATGAAGCATTCTTTTTTTTGTTGTTGTTGAGACAGAGTCTATCTTGCCCTCAGTAGAGTGCTGTGGTGTCACAGCTCACAGCAACCTCAAACTCTTGGGCTTAAGCGATTCTCTTGCCTCCTCCTCCCAAGCAGCTGGGACTACAGGCGCCCACCACAACGCCCAGCTATTTTGTTGTTGTAGTAGTCGTTTGTCAGGCCTGGGCCGCGTTCAAATCTGCCAGCCCTAGTGTATGTGGGCCGGCCAGCACCCTAGCCGCTGAGCTACAGCCGCCAAGCCAATAATGACGAATTCTTCTTTTTTTTTTTGAGACAGAGTCACAAGCTGTCGCCCTCAGTAGAGTGCTGTGGCGTCACAGCTCACAGCAACCTCAAACTCCTGGGCTTAAGCAATTCTATTGCCTCAGCCTCCTGAGTAGCGGGGACTATAGGCGCCCGCCACAACACCTGGCTACTTTTGTTGTTGCAGTTATTATTGTTGCTTTAGCTGGCCTGGGGCCAGGTTCAAACCCACCAGCCTCAGTGAATGTGGCCAGCACCCTACCCACTGAGCTATGGGTGCCACCCAATAATGAAGAATTCTTAAGGAGGCACAGAAATTTTAGTGGGTGAGCTGTTTTCTCCTGTGTTGGCCAATTGTGTGAATGGTGGCTGAAGTGCTGAATGGCTATGTTGATAATCTAATGGAACCAGGGAGAAGAGGCTTTGGAATATGGGGCCTGCGCTGTTAAACTTTTTCCTTTAATTTGAGTGAGGATCTTGCCCATTAGAAGTAAGAATGATCTAGAAGTAAATAGGACTTCAATGGGATAGCCTTTGAATACTTTTTTTTTTTTTTTTTTTTGGCCGGGGCCGGGTTTGAACCCACCACCTCTGGTATATGGGGCCGGTGTCCTACTCCTTGAGCCACAGGCGCCGCCCCCAATACTTTTTTTTTTTAAGGCAGAGTCTCACTCTGTTACCCTGGGTAGAGTGCCATGGTGTTATCATAGCTCCCTACAACCACAAACTCTTAGGTTTGAGCAATCCTCTTGCCTCAACCTCCCAATTAGCTGGGACTACAGGAATACACCACTACGCCCGGTTAGTTTTTGTATTTTTAGTAGAGATGGGGTGTCACTCTTGCTCAGGCTGGTCTTGAACTCCTGAGCTCAAGAGATCCACCTTGCCTCAGCCTCTCAGAGTGCTAGGATTACAGGTGAGAGCCATCTGCATGTGGCCACCTTTGAATGCTCTTAGTCTCTCTTTTTTTCTTTTTTGTCCTCCATGCATGAGATATGAGATTCCTCTTTCTTTCCACCTTCCTTCCCCTCCTCTCCCCTTCCCATCACATCTCTAAAACAAGGTTGAGGTTGTGGTGTCTGGCTGAAGCAAATCTAAATTTCCTTCTCAGGAGGAAGTTAACATCCTAGGTGTGAGTGACAGACTCTATGGTGGTCCGCATAATTCCTGTCCTCTGGTATTCCTTTTGTAGGAGAGGATTCCTATGACTTGCTTCTAATCAACCGAATACCACAAAGATGATGGGCTATACATGATTATGTATACATGACTACATCAAATTTTAATGCCCATCTTGTAGAGACTCCTTGATTTTGAAAAAGCAAGCTGCCATGTTGTAAACTAGCCTTTGGAGAGGGCCACATGGCAAGCAACTAAGAGTGGCCTCTAGCCAATAATTGATAAGAAACAGGTCCTTATTCCAGTAGTCTGTGAGGAAGTGAATGTTGTCAGCATCCATGTGATTTTGGAAGTGACTCCTGTCCCAGTGGACCCTCAGCTGAGACCACAGTTCAGTTAATACCTTAATTGCAACTTTGTGAGACCATGAAACAGAACAGCCAACTAACTTGTGCTTGAACTCTTAACCCACAGAATACCTGTGAGATAACGTGTGGTATTTTAAGATACTAAATTTTTGGTAATATATTACGTAGCAATAGAAAGCTAATATAGTAGGCCTCAAAATAAATCTATAAACAGGTTTATAAGTACATTGTAAGGCAAACTATAAAAAGTAACTAGCCAGCGGGGTGCAGTGACTCACACCTATAATTCTAGCACTCTGGGAGGCCAAGGGGGATTGCCTGAACTCATGAGTTTGAGACCAGCCTGAGCAAGAGCAAGATCCCCATCTGTAAAAATAGCTGGATGTGGTGGCGGGCACCTATAGTCCCAGCTACTAAGGAGGCTGAGACGGAGGATAACTTCAGCCAAAAATTTGAGATTGCTATGAGCTATGACACCATGACACTCTACTGAGGGTAAACAAAGTGACACTGTCCTCCCCACACAAAGAAAAAGGCCGGGCGCAGTAGCTTACACCTATAATCCCAGCACTTAGGAGGCTAAGGCTGATGGATTGCCTTAGCTCACAAATTCAAAACTAACCTGAGCAAGAGTGAGACCTCGTGTCTAATAAATAGCCAGGTGTTGTGGGGGGTGTTGTGGGCCTATAGTTCCAACTACTTGGAAGGCTGAGGCAAGAGAATTGCTTAAGCCCAGGAGTTTGAGGTTGCTGTCCACTATAACACCATGGCACTCTGCCAAGGGTAACAAAGTAAGACTCTTAAAAAAAAAAAAAAGGCTCGGCGCCTGTGGCTCAAGTTGCTAAGGTGCCAGCCACATACACCTGAGCTGCTGGGTTCGAATCCAGCCCGGGCCTTCCAAACAACAATGACAAGTGCAACCAAAAAAAACAACAAAAATCCAAAAAGAAAAAGATTACACTGAAAGGAGCAACAATTAAGGATTTTCTGACTGGGCACAGTGACCATGACTGGCCAACATAGTAAGACCGACACCCCCATCTCTATAAAACATTTTATTTTCTTGATTTTTGTGTATCTCAAAACTTTCATAATGATCCACATAAATGGAGGACATATTTATGAAAAATATTGTTTGTATTGTATGCATTAATATTTTCTAAATCTTATACTTGATGATATGTATCTAGATAATCTGGTTTTAATCCTCATTTTGAAATATAAACATCTAAGTTGAATATATGGCTTCTTATCTTATTAGATTGCATTACACTTAATGAAACAAATGTATTGATATACACTAACTAGGCTTTTTGAAATGTAAGATTCTTTTTCTTTACAAAAAAAGAATCCCTGTTTTCCCAAAAGATAAGCAAATTCTCCATGGCCAATTTTTATCATGGTAAAATGTGCACTTATACAATAGCAATGTTAGGGTTAAACGTAAATTAAAAAGACTATAAAAAAAAGTGGTGATGATAGAGTTGGATGTAGAAGCAGAGTAGAGGAACCTCCTCTTTGGACCAAGTCTCTCTAGGATTGTTGTAGCAGGCCAAATTCTAAAAATGGCACTCGAGATTTCCTATCCCCTGCTGTACTCATCCTATGTACTTCCTGCTGATGTAAGTTTGATATATCTACTATAGTGATTTGGTTATTTATAGGAGACCTAAAAACAAGGAGATTATCCAGGTGGGCCTGACCCAATCACATGAGCCCTTTATTTTTATTTTATTTTATTTTGAGACAGAGTCTCACTCCATCACACTGGGTAGAGTGCCCTGACATTGTAGTTCACAGCAACCTCAAACTTTTGGGCTCAAGCATCCTCATCCCTCACCCTCATGAGTAGCTGGGACAACAGGCACCTACCACAACACCTCCCTAGTTTTTCTATTTTTAGTAGAGACAGGGTTTTACTTTTGCTCAGGCTGGTCTTGAACTCCTCAACTGAAGGGATCCACCCACTTCAGCCTCCCAGAGTGCTAGGAGCCACCACACCTAGCCCACATTGGCCCTTTAAAAGCAGAGAGTTTTCCTGACTGGTTGCAGAAAAGATTTGAAGCACAAGGTTTCAAAATGCCATTGCTGGAGAGAGGTGTGTAGTAAGGAATGTGGGCAACTTCTGGGAGCTGAGAGTAGCCCCTGGCTGATAGCCGGCAAAGAAACAGGACCTCCTGCAGCTAAATGTAAGAAAATGAATTGTGCTAACAACTATATGATCTTGGAAGAAGACCCTAAGCCTCTGATAAGAAACATAGCCCAAGCTGACCCCTTGATTTTGGCCTGATGAGACCCTGAGCAGAGAACCCAGTCATACCATGCCCAAGTTCTGACCAACAGAAGCTATGAAATAATAAATGTGTTACCTTAAACTACTAACTGTATGGCAATAGACAATGAATACAGTATCTAATCCCATCTCTTAAGGTACAGATAGCCTAATTTCACAGGCTTTTTTGTAATTACTTACATATTTGGCAATTTATCTTATAAAGAATGGAATTAATTTTTATTCTTCTGACTAAATACCAAACATCATTAGATGTATGAAGAGATGCTAGTTAAAATGTCTCTTCCCTTGGGAGTTTTAAGGTTGATCTAATTTTTCTGCTAATTTATTTTCTAATTTTTTAATAAGATGAGCGCTTTTTAAAATATAAAAACAAATTTAAAGAAATGCACACCCTACCTACCAGTAAATGGGGCAGATCGGCGCTACCAGACAAAATTGACTACATAATTTGCAAGGCCCAGAATACAATGAAAATACAGTACCCCTTGTGCAAAAAATTGTGAAGACTTCTAAGAGACAGTAGAGCATAAAATCAAGAGTGGGGTCTTTCTGAACATGGAGCCCTGTATGATTGCACAGGTCAATCCATGAAGCTGATTCTTGCCCACACCTTCCCAGGCAACTTACAGATAAAAAGCTTAGGGTGGCACCTACTGCTCAAAGGAGAAGGGTGCAGGCCCCACGTGCCAGAGGTGGTGGGTACAAGCCCAGCCTCGGCCAAAAACAGCAAAAAAAAAAAAAAAAAAAAAAAAAAAAACTTAGCCAAGGGCGATATACTTTTTTTGTTTTTGTTTTTTTTTGTTTGTTTTGCAATTTTTGGCTGAGGCTGGTTTTGAACCCACCACCTCCGGCATATGGGGCCAGCACCCCACTCCTTTGAGCCACAGGCACGGCCCAACCAAGAGCTATATACTTTCCAAAGGCCCCATTTACTTTTACTATTTGGGTGACATTAGCAAACTAATTGCCCATAACACTGCCATCTAGAGCAACCGAATTCTTTCAGAGTTTTCTCTAGGTGTGCTTGTTTGTTTGCTCTTTGATACAAGTGAATTATTGTTTGGGGGTTTTGTTTTTGTTTTTTGAGACAGAGTTTCACTATGTTGCCCGCAGTAGAGTGCAGTGGAATCACAGCTCACAACAACCTTAACCTCTTGGGTTCAAGTGATTCTCTTGCCTCAGTCTCCCAGGTGGCTGGGACTACAGGCACCTACCACAACAGCCGGTTATTTTTTTGTTATAGTCATTGTTGTTTAGCAGGCCTGGGCCAGGTTCAAACCTGCCAGCCTCAGTGTATGTGGCCAGCACCCTAAACACTGAGCTATGGGCATTGAGCCTACAATTATCTTTTGAATACATGTTTTAAACTTGTAAAAAAACATACTGTACAAGTTGACGATGTGTAATGTAATTTTAATAATCAATGGGAAAAAATTATGACTGTCCTGTGGCCTTTAAAGTTTTTATGTTGGAATATTAAAAACCCTCTTTTTTGTTGTTGTTGTTTTTTGAGACAGAGTCTCACTATGTCACCCTCAATAGAATGCCGTGGCATCACAGCTCACAACAACCTCAAACTCTTGGACTCAAGTGATTCTCTTGCCTCAGCCTCCCAAGGAGCTGGGACTACAAGGCCCAACACAGCACCCTGCTATTTTTTGGTTGCAGTTGTCATTATTGTTGAGCAGGCCCAGGCTGGGTTCAAGCCCAACCTACTCACAGAGCTATGGGCGCTGAGCCTAAAAACTCTCTTAATGTTATAAATGTATAGGGAAATGAAAAAACAGAATAAGACTAATATTTACTTAGTAGATTTCAGTTTTATTTATTTATTTATTTATTTTGAGACAGTGGTCCTCTGTCACCCATACTAGAGACTAGAGTACAGTGGCACTGTCATAGCTCACTGCAACTTCTGACTCCTGAGCTCCAGTGATACTCCTGCCTCAGCCTCCTGAGTGGCTGGTATTACAGGTGGGAGCCACCACACTTGGCTAGTTTTTCTGTTTTTGTTTTGTTTTGTTTTGTTTTGTAGAGATGGAGTCTCACTCTTACTCAGGTTGGTCTTGTACTCCTGACCTCAAGCAAACTTCCTATATCAGCCTTCCAGAGTACATTGCAATTTAAAACATTAGAGGCCAGGTAAGGTGACTCACGCCTACAATCCTAACACTCTAGGAGGCCAAGGCAGGAGGATTAGTTGAGGTCAGGAATTTGTGACTAGCCTGAGCAAGAGTGAGATCCCATCTCTACTAAAAATAGTGCTGTGGTGTGCATTTGTAGTTCCAGCTATTTGGGAGTCTAAGGCAGGCAGATTGACTGAACCCAGGAATTTGAGGTTGCTGTGACCTAGGCTGACATCATGGCACTCTAGTCTGGGGCAACACTGTGACACTGTCTCAAAAGATAAATAGTCTGAGCAAGAGAAACCCCGCCTTACTAAAAATAGAAAAACTAGCTACGCATTGTGGTAGGTGCCTGTGGTCCCAGCTACTAGGGAAGCTGAGACAAGAAGATCAGTTGAATCCAAGAGCTTGAGGTTGTTGTAGCCATGATGCTATGGCACTCTAACCAGGGTGACAGAATGAGACTCTGTCTCAAAAACAAACCAATATTGCCTGTAGCTCAGTGGCTAGGGCACTGGCCACATACACCAGCGCTGGCAAGTTTGAACCCGGCCCAGGGCCTGCCAAACAACAGTGACAACTACAACAAAAAAATAGCTGGGCATTGTGGCAGGGGCCTGTACTCCCAGCTACTTGGGAGGCTGAGGCAAGAGAATTGCTTAAACCCAAGAGTTGGAGGTTGCTGTGAGCTGTGACTCTACAGTACTCTACCGAGAGTGACAGAATGAGACTTTCAAAAAACAAACAGGCCAGGCGCATTGGTTGATGCCTGTAATTCTAGCACTCTGGGAGGCTGAGACAGGCAAAATGCTTGAGCTCAGGAGTTCAAGAGCAGGCTGACCAAGAGTAAGAACCCATCTTTACTAAAAAACCAGCCAGCCATGGTGGCAGGTGCCTGCAGTCCCAGCTACATGGAAGGCTGAGGCAAGAGAATCACTTGCGCCTAGAGAAGTTGAGATTCCTGTGAGCTAGGACACCACAGCACTCTACTCAGGGCAACAGAGTGACACTGTCTCAACAATCAATCAATAAATAATACTTAGCAGTATGGATAGCACATCTGTTTTCTTGAACAGTATCATTAATTTATTTGAATTATGAAAGCTAATTATATTTTTCTGATTATATCAAATCTATCAGCACTTACAATAGTTTCTTTGATAAAGCATGTGGTAAAGGAAAACTACTCCAGGTAATATCCTTAAAAACCTGCTCTTCTGGCTCGGCGCCCCTATCTCAGTGGTTAGGGTGCCGGCCACATACACCCAAGCTTGCAGGTTCAAAATCGGCCCAAGCCAGCGAAACAACAATGACAACTACAACAAAAAAATAGTCGGGCGCTGTGGCAGGAGCCTGTAGACCCAGCTACTAGGGAGGCTGAAGCCAGAGACTTAACCCCAAGAGTTTGAGGTTGTTGTGAGCTGTGACACCACAGTACTCTACCAAGGGCAACATAGTGAGACTCTGTCTCAAAAAAATAAATAAATAAATAAAAATAAACCCTGCTCTTGTCTTGGTAGGGTAAAGCAGTCTAATAGTATATGTAATATATACCAATACATACATACTTTCAGGGAACATCAGGCAATGGAAGCAAGTGTTTAATTGGTTTAATGTTTAAATGTTTAATTGAACCAATCTGAAATTATTGCACAAATGAAAATAAGTGAATTCTATTATTTAAAAATCATTTATTATACTTGTGGTTATGATTCTCAAAGCCTTTGCTCTAACTTAGATGGAACCTATAATGTATTCTATGCGTAAACTTGGCAAAGAGTAACTATAGCTACAACAACCATCTCTACACTTCAGTGACAAAAATAGAAAGAACACTGCTTAAATCAGTCACAATTGCGTCCTTGAATGGCAACACTGACAATAGCATCACTATCAGTTATGAAGGACAAACTGTAATTACAACTAACTACAACATTCTTAATTTTTGAAGAAATGTTAATAAAATGATTTCCAAATTGATTTTGTGATGGAAAATTAACATTATATACCAAATTCTAAATGCTTTCACATTAATAATTTTATTTTTTCTTTCTAATAACCTCATGTTAGCTTAAGAAAGTACTGATATTGCCTATGTTTTCCAGATTAAGAAAATTAAGAATCAGAGTTTAGTAACTTCTGAAAGGCTATGTGTTAGACAAGTGGCATAAATGGCAGAGATAAACCTTAATGCTGAAATTAAATCTCGTATGCTTTCCTTCTCTACTAAACTGTTTACCAGATGTTGGGATGTTAAACCTTTCATTTTTGGTCCAAAACACATTTTCTTTCTTTTATTTATTTATTTTTAAATCATAAAGAGGTAGATCATGTATACATTAATGCATTTGTGGGGTACAATGTGCTGATTTCATATACAATTTGGAATGCTTACATGGTACAGGTTAATATATCCCTCACCTCATTTACTTAATTATTGTGTTAAGACATACTCTATACTTAACAGAACCGACACGTACCCTTGCAATATGTACCATAGGTGTGATCCCACCACCACTCTCCCTCCATCTGATCTCCCTACCTTCCCATCCTCTCCCCTCCTTCATCCTGGGCCATAGTTGTAAGCTGTTCTTCATATGAAAGTATGAGTGATTGTAAATTGGTTTCATAATAGTACTGAGTACATTGGATACTTTTCCCTCCATTCTTGAGATACTTTACTAAGTAGGATAGTTCCAGCTCCATCCATATAAACTTAAAAGAAGTAAAGTCTCCATCTTTTTTAAGGCTGCATAATATTCCATGGTATACACATACCACAATTTGTTAATCCATTCATGGGTTGATGGGCACTTGGACTTCTTCCATGACTTGGCTATTATGAATTGAGCTTCAGTGAACAATCTGGTGCAAATATCTTTGTTATAAAGTGATTTTTGGTCTTTTGGAAACAACTCCTAGTAGAGGAATTGCAAGATCTTTTTTTTTATAGTCTTTGTCACCTTCAATAGAGTGCAATAGCGTCATAGCTCACAGCCTCCCTGGTAGCTAGGACTACAAGGTGCTGGCCATATGCCTGGCTATTTTTTAGAGACTGTCTCACTCCTGCTCAAGCTGGTCTTAAACTCCTGAGCTCAGGCAATCCACCTGCCACAGCCTCCCAGACTGCTATGATTACAGAATTGCTTAAGTCCAAGAGTCTGAGGTTGCTGTGCACTGTGACGCCATGGCACTCTACCAAGGGTGACAAAGTGAGACTCTTGTCTCAAAAAAAAAAAAAAAAAAAGGAGGTATTTTATGTGATTGGTTTGGGGAACACAAAGTATTTGGCTTTCTCAGGTTGGTCCTGGTATGAAAATAGGGGTAAAAATAGGAAAGTTGAAAGCCATTGAAGACTTCCTAACTGTTCTGGTCCAGTGATTACAAAGGTTGTGGTTTGTGTTCTTCTGTGGTTCAGAGATCTGTTGTCAGATACTTTCTGGCCATTGTCCATCTGTGTATTTTGTTCCTCAGCCCATACTCTGAGAAACACACTGAGCTTCTCTAATTCTGACCACCTTCCTCTTTTAGTGTGCCCAGACTGTAAAGTTCATCTTTCACTGCTCTATTACCAGTGCATACCTCTATCAGGCACTCATATGGTGCTTAATGAATCTTGCTAACAAACGAATGAGTGATACATGAAAATATTTGATATTGGCTTGGCTATTGGTGGAACAAGAAAGTGAACTTTCTGGCATATAGCAGGTGAATATCTTTATGCGAATGGACTGTCAGCAAAAAGGCTGGAGGCTGTTCCTTCCAGCTACTGCGCTCTAAATTAAGTAAGCTGAATCCTAGAACTGGCTGACCCCAGTTTCCCCTCAAAGTTGGTTAACCCATGATGTGCCAGTCAGCCCCCTCCTGAGCGCTCTGCTGGGGGTGGGATGGCGTTTGTGGGAAAGGGCGGCTGCTTCTGGTATTTTGAAGGCAGCTCCAGTCTTAGACCTTTAGTTTTGCCACATTCTCTCCACACTTTTCCCTCTATGTCTCCTCACCATTAGGGGCTGGGGTGGTGACAGCTACTGAGGCAGGGGAAAAGTACACACTCACCCATGTATGGTCTTAACTCGGGACTCAGAGTTTACGGGCGAGAAGACGCTCAAGAGCGTGTGAGAGGTAGAAACAGAGCCGAGTTAAGACGGGAAAGCCAGCGGAGCGGACGGTCGGGGCAGGGAAGCCGGCCCACCTGCTGCTGGGGGACCCTCGGGGAGGGGCCGCAGCCGCCCGCCCCGCCCTGCCCCGCCCGCCGCGCCGCCGCGGGTCCGGGGGAGTTCCCGCGAGTGGCCCAGCGCCCGGGCTGCACGGGGGGCTGTTCGGGTGGAGGTGGGGGAGCTGCCGGGACACCAAAATAGGAGCCGCTTGTGGGCTGGAGCTGCACTAGCAGGCGGCCTCCGCTGCGCCTCTTCCAAAGATGGTCAGAGGGTCCGGCGGCGCCCCCGCTCCTCCTCGCTGCTAGCCCGCAGGTCAGCGCCGCGTCCCGGAACCTCGGCCTGAGGTAGGTGCAAGGCGGACCCGCCACCCGAGGCCAGCGGCGGGAGGGAGCGGGGAAGGAGGCCAGGCGCGGGATGGCGAGGCCGCGCCGCCTCCGGAGCCCGCCCGCGGCCGAGGAGCGCAGACAATGGCCGCGCGGGCGCCGGGCCGGGCCGAACGCGGCGCGCGGGGCCGCCTGTGGTGCCCTCCCCGCACCTGCGCCGCTGCCCGGTCAGGGACGCGGGCAGCCGGGCCCAACGGGCGGCACGCGGTGCCCTCGAGTGCAGCCCGCGCCAGGCCCGGGGCGGGGCGGTCTCCGGGCGGGAACGCGGGGCGGGGGCCCGGGCGCGCGGAAGCCCCTGAGGCGGGCGCCGGGGAGAAGGTGCGGGCGGGCGGCCGGGGCGCGCCGTGCCGGGCCGCTTTCCGCTCTCTCCTCCCGTAAGCTAAACGGCACCAGAGTTCCCTTTTCAGAGATTTCTTCTTGTCCACTTAGATCTCGGTCATCCCTATCCTGGCATTTCCATGTGCTTTGAAAGGGAGACAGAGGTAGGGACAAAGGTTGAATTGGGGCCCGGCTGAGTCGAGGCGGCTAAGGACCGGCCTTGAGTGGGATGACCCTTAGGACACAGCTTGTCTCGGGACAGCCAGACCAGGGCAGATTGTGGAGACTGTGTGCGTGGGGTAGCATTTCAATACGCTGTAAAGAACTACCGCAAAATATCGGATCCTCATTTCAGGCACCGAGCTACCCTAAATTTAAATTGACCACCATGTAAATTATGAAACAATTCATCCACGTTTTGCATTTGTTGCTTGGAATACTGAAGTTAGTCTAGTTGTGGAGTGTATCCAATGCTACTCAATCAGTAGAATGGCTGGAATATTTAGCATTGATTATTTGAGGTAATGTGTAAAATTGAAACACGTTTATGATTTCATATTTATTGCAGCTATGGCTCTAAAAGGACAAGAAGATTATATTTATCTTTTCAAGGATTCAGCACATCCAGTGGACTTTCTGGATGCCTTCAGAACATTTTACTTGGATGGATTATTTACTGATATTACCCTTCAGTGCCCTTCAGGCATAATCTTCCATTGTCACCGAGCTGTTTTAGCTGCTTGCAGCAATTATTTTAAGGCAATGTTCACAGCTGACATGAAAGAAAAATTTAAAGATAAAATAAAACTCTCGGGCATCCACCATGATATTCTGGAAGGCCTGGTAAATTATGCATACACTTCCCAAATTGAAATAACTAAAAGGAATGTTCAAAGCCTGCTTGAGGCAGCAGATCTGCTACAATTCCTTTCAGTAAAGAAGGCTTGCGAGCAGTTTTTGGTAAGGCATTTGGATATTGATAATTGTATTGGAATGCACTCCTTTGCAGAATTTCATATGTGTCCAGAACTAGAGAAGGAATCTCGAAGAATTCTCTGTTCAAAGTTTAAGGAAGTATGGCAGCAAGAAGAATTTTTGGAAATCAGCCTTGAAAAGTTTCTCTTTATCTTGTCCAGAAAGAATCTCAGTGTTTGGAAAGAAGAAGCTATCATAGAGCCAGTTATTAAGTGGACTGCTCATGATGTAGAAAATCGAATTGAATGCCTGTATAATCTACTAAGCTATATCAACATAGATATAGATCCAGTGTATTTAAAAACAGCTTTAGGCCTTCAAAGAAGCTGTCTACTAACCGAAAATAAGATACGCTCTCTAATATACAATGCCTTGAATCCCATGCATAAAGAGATTTCTCAGAGGTCCACAGCCACAATGTACATCATTGGAGGGTACTACTGGCATCCTTTATCAGAGGTTCACATATGGGATCCTTTGACAAATGTTTGGATTCAAGGAGCAGAAATACCAGATTATACAAGGGAGAGCTATGGTGTTACATGTTTAGGACCCAATATTTATGTAACTGGGGGCTACAGGACAGATAACATAGAAGCTCTTGACACAGTGTGGATCTATAACAGTGAAAGTGATGAATGGACAGAAGGTTTGCCAATGCTCAATGCCAGGTATTACCACTGTGCAGTCACGTTGAGTGGCTGTGTCTATGCTTTAGGTGGTTACAGAAAAGGGGCTCCAGCAGAAGAGGCTGAATTCTATGATCCATTAAAAGAGAAATGGATTCCTATTGCAAATATGATTAAAGGTAAGTGCAGACTTTGTTAATTCTGTATTTTTTTAGATGTCTGGGGTTAGGCCAGCCATCTCACTTCTCTTGAATTTATCATTTTGGGGTGCTATCTGGAATCTATATTGGATTATACAATCAATGTTGCACAAAATGTTCCAGGTGAAAATATGGCATAGCTTGGCCTTCCCTCATCTGAAAGTTACGTGATTAGAATACATGAATCAGGATAGAAAAGAAATATCATTTATATAGGGAAACAGTATTTTTCATTCTACTTTATATCTTAACTCTAGATCTTATTGAAGATCTTGCTTTAAGTACTAAGAATTTATTCTTAAGTCAAAGGCTAAATGAAGAGACAAATCTGGATCATTTTATGAGTTCATGTTTTAATTTTTTTACTTGCTTTTAAAATTGAAACCTTTTACTTCTGCTTAACTATTCAACTTTTCTTTTTTTTTTTTTTTTAATTAATTAATTTATTTTTACTTATTTTTGTGTGTGTGGTTTTTGGCCAGAGCTGGGTTTGAACCTGCCACCTCCGGCATATGGGACCGGCGCCCTACACCTTTGAGCTACAAGCGCTACCCTATTCAACTTTTCTTACACTCAGGAGATCCTTCATGAAAATCTTGGAAGGTTTGTTTCCTATACAATGTAAAAAGGACATTCTCCCAAGAACTAGAAACAAATAAGTGCTGCTTTTTGTGATTCAGTCTTATCTCAGCTTAACTGAGAGGGGCCCACAGAGCCAGGCACACTCTTGATCTCAATATCTGTGTGGTAAACACTGTATTTTCTTCTGTATTTGGTGATATGTTAGCATTGTTCTCCTCTCCCCCTGGAAAAAAAGTTCAACTGGAATCTTATTTCATTACATCTATTCATTGGTGCTGGAAAGTTGCACAAAAACAGCTGGTAGTTTGTTACCAAATTTTCTCCTAAATGATTCTTCCCAGGCCTTTCTGTTTCTTTTTTAATGCTAGTGAGGGTGTGGGAATTTGACCTGGTCTGAAAATCTGACCTGGTATGATCCTCGGATGACAAGCAGGAAGCTGAAAGGCAGAATGGTCTTGTAGATTAGGCACACTGCTTCAGAACTAAACTGCCTGGGTCCAAATCCACTTACTTGGTGGTGAGTTTGGGCAAATTATTCAGTCTCCCTGCATCTGTACAATGGAGATAACAGTATTATCTAGCCTAAGGTCATTGAGAGGAGTAAATGAATGTGTGCTTGTGAAGTGCTTAAAACAGTGTTTGGACAGAATAGCACTCAGTAAATGTTAGGCATGATTGTCATGAACATCATTATAGAAGATGCCCACTTCTGGGTGGTGCCTGTGGCTCAAAGGAGTAGGGCACCAGCCCCCTATGTCGGAGGTGGCGGGTTCAAACCCAGCCCCGGCCAAAAACTGAAAAAAAAAAAAAAGAAGAAGATGCCTGCTTCTTTAACATCATGTCAGCTTTGATAGGGCCAAAACACCTTTTGATAGGGCAGTGGTCGTGACTAAACCATGACCATTCTTACACATGCCCACAGGTTTAGCAGTAGTTGGTAGAGTGGGAGAAGGTAGCTTAAAGCCTGTTGCTATTGCCGCTCTGGTTTTTGGCTTTGCCAGAGCTTAACCACTACTTACCAACCCTTAATGTCCTGACTCCTCTCCTGAAAAAGAAGTAAGGAAAGTAATATTTTAGCAGTTATAAATGAAGTTTATTACTTTAGTGAAATTTTTTAAAAATTGTATTTGTATTTCTTTTCCATGCTTGCTGAAAAAAAATGTATCCTCTGTCAAGGAAAGCCATCTATGTTCTTGCCTTATCCTTGAGTGGAATAGGAGACCCTCACATGCCAAAGTCCTCCTAACTTTCACCTGGGTCTGAAATTCTAGTTTTATACTTGTAACTTGAAGCTTTGATTCTTGTGTATATCTAATCATTACAGAGAGGGGTAACAATTTTTGTCAATTATGTGCGACTTTGACCAGTACTTGTTCTAATAGTTAGACTCATACTGAACTTTTAGTTTCCTGTTTTTCTGTAGAAAGGATAACGTTTTTCTCAGTATATTTTAACTTATCATGAAATGAACTAGCAGCTTTCTCTGGTGATGAGAACTTTTTTGTTTTTTTAGAAACAGAGTCTCACTTTATCACCCTTGGTAAAGTGCCGTGGCATCACACAGCTGATAGCAACCTCCAGCTCTTGGGTTTAGGCGATTCTCTTGCCTCAGCCTCCCAAGTAGCTGGGAATACAGGTGCCCACCACAACACCCAGCTATTTTTTTGTTGTTGTTGCAGTTTGGCCAGGGCCAGGTTCGAGCATGCCACCCTCTGTATAGGGGGCCAGTACCCTACTCACTGAGCCACAGGCACTGCTTAGGTGATGAGAAATTTTTTTTTTTTTTTTTTTTGGTAGAGACAGAGTCTCACTTTATTGCCCTTGGTAGAGTGCCATGGCGTCACACAGCTCACAGCAACCTCCAACTCCTGGGCTTAGGCGATTCTCTTGCCTCAGCCTCCCGAGTAGCTGGGACTATAGGCGCCTGCTCCAACGCCCGGCTATTTTTTTGTTGCAGGATGGCGGGGGCTGGGTTTGAACCCACTACCCTCAGTATGTAGGTCTGGCGTCCTACCCACAGAGGGCCACCCTTGGTTTTTTGTTTTTTGTTTTGTTTTTTTTGAGACAGAGTCTCATTATGTCACCCTTGGTAGAGTGCTATGGTGTCACAGCTCACAGCAGCCTCCAACTCTTGGGCTTAAGCGATTCTCTTGCCTCAGCCTCCCAAGTAGCTGGGACCACAGACACCCACCACAACACCTGGCTATTTTTGTTTTTATTGTAGTTGTCATTGTCATTTACCAAGCCCACGCCAGGTTCGAACCCACCAGCCAGGGTGCATGTAGCTGGTGCCCTAACCACTGAGCTACAAGCGCTGAGCCTCATTTCCATTTTTGTGATGTACAGAGAACAAATAAATACTTGGTTATTTAGGAACTACTACTTTTTTTTCTTTAAAAAACCCACTTTTATCTTGGAGTAGACATGAATGAGGAAATTGAACACTGCATCCTGCACATAATGGTGCTAAGTAAAAGTTGTTGGAAAGACAAAACCAACTTTTCAACTAGAATGACCTCCTCATCTTTCTTCCTCTTCATCTCCCCCAACTGAGCCCATTTCCTCATCCTCCTTACTTTCTGTGTTTCCTACTTTACCCAGCTCAGAACCTAAAATCAGGGAGGTTTATCTCTGGCTCAGTCATCCAGGCCTGTCCGTTTTAGCTTTTCTCTTACTTCTGTCCTCTTCTCTCCATACTTCTTCTATTTTTTTTTTTTCTATGAGACAGTTTCAGTTTGTCACCCTTGGTAGAGTGCTGTGGCGTCACAGCTCACAGTAACTTCCAAATCCTGGGCTTAGGCAACTCTTTTCCCTCAGCCTCCTGAGTAGCTGGGACCTCAGGCGCCCACCACAATGCCTGGCTATTTTTTGTTGCATTTTGGCCAGGGTCGAGTTTGAACCCACCACCTTTGGTATATGGGGCTGGTGCCCTACCCACTGAGCCACAGGCCCTGCCCTCCATACTTATTCTAGATCAGAACCTTAATACTCCTGAGCTGGGCCAGTACCTAGATCTTTCTGATACCTCTCGTCCTTCCTTTTTAGTCTCTTCCTTTCTCTGTTTAAAAACCTTAAAAATCTAACTAAATAATATCCAGATTCTTAGTTAGGTTTCAGTATCCTTTGTCATGTTGCTTCAACTAACCATGCCAGCCTTAATTCCCATGCAACAGTGTGCCAACTGCCCTGGTTAAACTGGGCTACTTGACATCGTCCAGTAAGCCCAGGCACAGACCTTTCCCTCATGTTAGAATGACTTTCTCTCCTGTCTTCCTGCCAAAGTCCTACCTCCCTAGGCCTGGGGTCAGTTCTGCCACCATCTGCTGTGATTTCTGTGGTTAAAAGCATTGTCTCCTTTCATTTATCCCCTTTTGTGGTACTTCTTCTAGACCTTGTATTCTAATTATAGTCATGAGTTGCTTAAGGATGGAGGAGGGGGTATATTTTCAGAAATGTGTCATTAGGGGTAGGTGCAAGTGGCTCAAGCGGCTGAGGGGCCAGCCACATACATCTGAGCTGGCGGGTTTGAATCCAGCTCTGCCGCCAAACAACAATGATGGCTGCAACCAAAAAATAGCCAGGTGTTGGGGCACGCGCCTGTAATCCCAGCTACTTGGGAGGCAGAGGCAGGAGAATTGCTTGAGCCCAGGAGTTGGAGGTTGCTGTGAGCTGTGATGCCACAGCACACTACCTAGGGTGATAGCTTGAGGCTCTGTCTCAAAAAAAAAAACAAAAAGTGTCATTAGGCAATTTTGTTATTGTGTGAACATCATGGAATATACTTTTATAAACCTAGATGGTATATAACCTACAGAACTAGGCTATGTATTAATAGTATAGCCTATTGCTCGTAGGCTATAAATCTGTACTGAGTACTGGAGGCCAGAGATGTCCAACCTGCAGCCTCCAAGCTTATTTTTGGAGGACTTTTTTTGCTTACCTGTGATGTCAGATATCACAAAAAGTACTCATGGACTTTTTTGTGCTATGCAGCTATTGTTAGTGTTTGTATATTTACTGTGTGGTCCAAGACAACTCTTATTCTTCCAATATGTGGCAGAAGAAAATACCAGATTGGACGCTCCTGCAATAGGCAATTATAATATAATGGTTAGGATCCATATATCTAAACATAGAAAATGTACAGTAAAAATATGGTATGAAAGATAAAAGATGATAACAACTGTATGGGTCCTTAACCATGAATGGTAGTTATACATAGATAGACTGGAAGTTGCCCTGTGTGAGTGAGTGGTGAGTAAATGTGAAGGCCTAGAACATTACTGTATATTTCTATAGACTTTATAACTGTAGTACACATGAGGTATACTAAATTTATTTTAAAATTTTCTTCAATAATAAATTACCCTAAGCTTTCTATAATATTTTTACTTAATAAACTTTTTTTTTTTTTTTGAGACAGAGTCTCACTTTGTTGCCCTTGGTAGAGTGCTGTAGCATCACAGCTCACAGCAACCTCAGACTCTTGGGCTTAAATGATTCTCTTGCCTCAGCCTCCCAAGTAGCTGGGACTATAGGCGCCCACCACAACACCCAGCTATTTTGTTGTTGTAGTTGTCATTGCTGTTTGCCTGGGCCAGGTTCTAACTGGTCAGCCCCCATGTATGTGGCTGGTGCCAACTTAATAAACATTTATCTATTTATTTATTTATTTATTTATTTATTGAGACAGATTTTCAAGCTGTCGTCCCAAGTAGAGTGCTGTGGCATCATAGCTCACAGCAACCTCTAACTCTTGGGCTTAAAGTGATCCTCTTGTCTGAGTTTTTCTATTTTTAGTAGAGATAGGGTCTTACTCTTGCTCAGTCTGGTCTCGAACCTGTGAGCTCAAGCAGTCTACCTGCCTTGGCCTCCCAGAGTGCTAGGATTACAGCCATGACCCACCACACCCTGCCACTTAATAAACTTTTTTTTTGGAGACAAGAGTCTCAAGCTGTCACCCTGGGTAGAGTGCCGTAGCGTCACAGCTTACAGCAACCTCAAACTCTTGGGCTCAAGCAATTCTCTTGCCTCCTCCTCCCAAGTAACTGGGACTATAGGTGCCTGCCACAACGCTTGGCTATTTTGTTGTTGTTGTTGCAGTTGTCGTTTTAGCTGGCCCAGCCCAGGTTCAAACCTGCCAGCCTCCGTGTAAGTGGCCAGTACCCTGCCCACAGAGCTATAGGCACCGCTCCACTTAATAAACTTTTAAATTTTTTAAAACTTTTGTTTTTTTTTTTTTTTAGAGACAGAGTCTCACTTTGTCACCCTCGGTAGAGTGCCGTGACACAGGTCACAGCATCCTCCAGCTCTTGGGCTTAAGTAATTGTCTTGCCTCAGCCTCCCAAGTAGTTAGGACCACAGGCGCCCACCACAGTGCCCGGCTAATTTTTTAAAACTTTTTGACTCTTTTTTTTTTTTTTAATCATCTTTTTTTTTTTTTTTTTTCTTATTGTTTGGGATTCATTGAGGGTACAAAGAATTAGATTACACTAATTGTACTTTTTAATTCTTTTGTAATAACACTTAGCTTAAAACACATATTGTATAAAAATATTTTCTTTATATCTTTATTACCTTTTTTCTAATTTTTTTAGCTTTTAAAACTTTTTGTTAAAAACTAAGATGCAGGACAGGCACCCGTGCTCAGTGGTTAGGGCGCCAGTCACATACACCAAGGCAGATGGGTTCAAACCTGGCCCTGGCCTGCTAAACAACAATAACAACTACAAAAAAAAAAAAACAACCCAGCCAGGTGTTGTGGCAGCCACCTGTAGTCCCATCTAATTGAGAGGCTGAGCAAGAGAATCTCTTAAGCCCAAGAATTTGAGGTTGCTACAAGCTATGATGCCATGGCACTCTACCCAGGGCAACATAGTGAGACTCTGTCTCAAAACAAAAACAAAGATGCAGGCCTGGTGTGTTGGCTCATGCTTGTAATCCTAGCACTCTGGGAGGCTGAGGTGGGCGGATCACTTGAGCTCATGAGTTCAAAACTAGCCTGAGCTAGAGCCGAGACCCTGTCTTAAAAAAAAAAAAAAAGAAAAGAAAAAGCCAGGCACCGTGGCAGGCACCTGTAGTCCCAGCTTTTCCAGAGACTGAGGCAATAGGGTCACTTACGCTCAGGAGTTTGAGTTTACTGTGAGCTATAATGCCATGACACTCTACCCAGGGCAAAAAAGTGTCAAAAAAAAAAAAGGAAGGAAAGAAAGAAAAACCAAGATGCAGACACATACCATTAGCCTAGGCCTACACAGGGTGAGGATCATCGATATTACTGTCTTCTGGCTCTATATCTTTTCCCACTGCAAGGTCTTCGGGGTCAATAACACATATGGAGCTGTCATCCCCTGTAACAGTGCCTTCTTCTGGAATATATTCTGAAGGCCCTGTTTGAGGCTCTTTATGAGAAATAGGCTTATTTACACCAGCATTATCACAAATGCGTAATACTTTGAGTTATTCTTTATAACAGCTATGATGTCACTAAGTGATAGGAATTTTTCAGCTCCATCATAATCTATAGGACCACCGTCGTACATGTATGTGGTCTGCAGTTGCCTGAAACATCATTGTTTCCCATGACTATGTTAGTATGTATATATCACTCTCTTAAAAGAGCACAAGGAGCCTTCCTTTTTAATTTCATCCCTCAGTACCTAGTATAATACCTTGCATTTACCATCAGTAATAACAAAAACAATAGGGGCTGTGCCTGTGGCTCAAAGGAGTAGGGTGCCGGCCTCATATGCCAGAGGTGGAGGGTTCAAACCCAGCCCTGGCCAAAAACTGCAAAAAAAAAAATAAATAAATAACAAAAACAATAATAAATTTAGCTCAGTATTCATTGCAAAAAGGAATGAAAATCAATCTAAAGGTATGATTTTAATTAACACACAGGTGTGGGAAATGCTACTGCTTGTGTTTTACATGAAATTATCTATGTCATTGGTGGCCACTGTGGCTACAGAGGAAGTTGCACGTATGACAAAGTCCAGAGCTACAATTCGGATATCAACGAATGGAGCCTTATCACCTCCAGTCCACATCCAGGTAACAAAATACTGTCTCAAATAGTGCATGTTGTGATGCAGTTTATCATCATAAGGGATAGCTAAAAAGTGGGCTGGAAATAGAAAATGCTAATTTTATAGTAGACTAGGCATATATCTGTCTAGCAGTAATCATAATTAGATTTCAATTAGATCACGTCCACAAATATTTTTCCTGATGACTTTATACAGTGCACATTTTAAGCCAGGTGTTTAAAAGTGGTAGTTTCTTTATTTTTTTTTTTTTTTATGTAAGTTCTTTTTTTGTCTTTTCCTTTGCTTTGTGCTTTCTTCCATTCACTACATGCAGTATATAAAACCCACTTTTTATATAGAGTTAAGCACTGATCTACCTACCAAATAGGAAGAGTGTCTGGTGATTGAAAGTTAACCAGAGATTCTTTACCCTTTTAGCCCCATGTTCTGTCTGGCGTTCAGTTACATTAAGTATTCACTACTATGATGTGCAGAGCCCTATGTAGGCCTTACCTTAACAACCATAAAGAAAACATGTTGTCTGCCCATGGAACAGCCTGCCTTCTTTGATGTCTTTTGTTCTTTGACTTGTCTCTGAAGAGCTGGGTTGGGGATAGGGACCACAGGTTTTAGCCTATCATGGTTATACCATGTGTTTTTTTTCATTAGGAAAGAGTTGCATCATCATATAACCATTGCACTTTGAATCATTTTCTGTAGAGCATCAAGATTCCATGTGGGTCACTGGACAGGGTAGTTGAAATTCACAAGCTTGAACTGTATGAGAGTAACAGTAATTCCGAATATTCTTGAGCACTTTAGGTCAGGCACTGGCTAAGTGGTTTGTAAGATGACCTTAAATTTTCACTATAGCTATGTGACTAGTATTGTTTATCACTGTTGTACATATTTGGAAATGGAAACTTAGAAAGAATAAGTAACTTTCTCAAGGTCACACGGTTTGAAAGTGGTGGACCAGGATTCACATTCTGGCATTCTGAATTCTGTAACCTGTGCTGTGCCCACTAAGCACTGCCTCGTCTTCAGAGAGCAAGGAGGCTGTCCTGCTTTTGACCATTGCAGCTACTTCCAACCCACGAATTATCTATCTCATCTTATGGTTCAAGTTGTATAGCTTATTAACTACTTGAGTCTAAAAGGCAGTGTGACTTAATCCAAATATTTAATATTAAAACCCATGGAAAATTGAAAATGAATCATAAGATAGGCTCAGCGCCTATGGCTTAAGCGGCTAGGGCCGCCAGCCACACACGCCAGAGCTGGCAGGTTCCAATACAGCCCAGGCCTGCCAAACAACAATGACAACTACAAGCAAAAAAAATAGCTGGGCATTGTGGCAGGCGCCTATAGTCCTAGCTACTTGGGAGGCTGAGGCAAGAGAATCATTTAAGCCCAAGAGTCTGAGATTGCTGTGAGCTGTGATGCCACAGCACTCTACCAAGGGCAACATATTGAGACTGTCTCAAAAAAAAAAAATCATCAATCTAAGATAAACATTAAACTGCAGTATAAATCAATGGGAACATATAATGCCACTTGTAAAGTTTTGATTTACATTGGACTTTTTCCTCACAAAATGTAAAAAATAGGCATCAAATTAGCACCCAGTTCTATTTAGCTTTCATAGTGCTTAAAATATTTTTGAACTGGCTCATGACCACTATTTAAAATCTAGGAAATTTCATATTAAAATAATAATTTCTGGCCTTTAGAAAAATTGGAAGATCTAGTAGCCTTGGACATATTTCTTCCAGGCAGCAATCACTGGAGCCAGGTTATACCTATTCCCATTAGATGAGGCTTATGTCCTCCATTTCACCATAATCCCTCCAGTTCTTATCATATCCCATACCTGGAGACCTGTACCCCTGGCCCTTATCACTCAATAGTCTGTCTTCTTAAGTATTTGCATCTGCCTCCACTGAATTACAGCAAGATGGGCTTCTTTTGCACTCTTTTTGGAGACAGTGTCTCATTAAAGTGCCTCAAGTAGAGTACTCTGGCGTCATAGCTCACAGCAACTTCAAACTCTTGGGCTCAGGCAATCCCCTTGCCTTGGCCTTCCAAGTAGCTGGGACTACAGGTGTCCACCACAATGCCCAGGTATTTTTAGAGACAGGGGATCTTGCTTTTGCTCAGGCTGGTCTCAAACCCATGAGCTCAGGCAGTCCTTGGCCTCCCAGAGTGCTCTGCCTTGGCCTCCCAGAGTGCTAGGATTACAGGTGTGAGCCACCACACCCAGCCACTTCTTTTGCACTTTACAGTCCCCTCTTGAGGAATATAAAATGTCAGTTTTGAGTTGACCCTAAATAAATACATAGACTAAGAAGAAATGACCACTATTATTATTTAAAGGTATTATAAATGATATCTTTTATCTTAACTCCTTTAACAGGGTAGCTTTGTATAACTGAAAAACATGGATTATAGTTTCATTAAATTTAAGATTTTTATTGAGACCTTACATTTTCCCAGGGTATTCTGGTAATAATGTAAGATGCAAAGGTGATTAAGTGCTAGTGTCTACTGCCATAGGAACTCAGAATCTAGTAGGAAATAATATTTACTAATCTAGGAAATAATTATTTCTAGTAGGAAATAACATATTAATGGGGAATACAGGACAATCTGGTGAGTTCTCTACAAACAAATGGTGTTGAACTTGAGAACTGAGAGTTCTTGAGAAGGGAAATCTGGCACTCTTAGAATGCTTCTAGGGGTAAGGGTAACTATAGTTTGGATCTTAATAAGGAAGGTGGCTTTTGAGGATGGGTTTTTCTGGCAAGAAGTCAGTCCAATGGAGGAAAGCATAAAGGAAAGTTTCAAGTATATTCCATTACCTGGGAGTAGTCATCAATTAATGAAATGGAAGAGGGTAGAATGGGAGATAGGATGGGAGGGCTTTAAATGGCAATCTGAAGAATTAAAAAAATTGTGACCTATTTCTCAGCAAGAGAATAATACATAATCAGGTCTAGTTTTAAGAAGAACAGATTGGGAGAAAAACAAAAGCCAGAAGCCAAATAGATGTGCTAAGACTGTTGTAATAAGCCAGATGAGGAATGCTGAAAGCCTGAAGTGGTAGGAGTAGAAAAGAGGGGCAGATTAGAGGAATATTATGGATTCAACAGCTGATTGCTTCCTTGACTCATTGAGAGAAAGTAGCTGACAGTCAACCCAGGGTCTTTGGCCAGTTGCTCAGGAGGATGGTGGGTACAGAAGAAGGAGCTAATGGGGAAAGGTAAGAATTGAAGTGATAAGCTCACTTTTGAAGTTGAAGGTGAAAGACTAATTGGACCATTGTCCAGCAAGCAGTGGGAAATGTGGGTCTGCATCTCAGGAGGAGGGATGTAGCTAACTATAGAGATCTAGGAATTGTTTGGTTGAATGAGGCTGTGGGTATGGCCATGAATGAGATGCCTTGTGGAGGTGGGACCAGCAAGACAGTTATGGGCAGAATTTTAGAAACAGGCTGAGTTGAGGAATGAGCTGAGGAAGAAGGGTATATGAAGAATAGGGAAGGAGGGTTGGGCACAGTGGCTCATGCTGTAATCCTAGCACTCCAGAAGGCCACGGCAGGTGGATTGCTTGAGCTCAGGAGTTTGAGACCAGCCTGAGCAACAGAGAGACCCCATCTCTAAAACTAACCCGGTGTTGTGATGGGTGCCTGTAGGCCCAGCTACTCAGGAAGCTGAGGTAAAATGATTGCTCAAGCCAAAGACTTTGAGGTAGCTATGAGCTATGACACCACGCCACTCTACCCAGGGCAACAGAATGAGACTGTCTCAAACAAACACAAAAATAAAAAGAATAGAGAAAGCGCTATAGATAATAAAGGACAAGGACCTGTGGGGAGAGACCGCTCTCTCCTGGATCTGCCATTTATTTACTTGCCCAAACAATGACTTAAACTTAAGGGCCTTACTTTCCAGTAAAATAAGGCAGCTGGACTACGTAAGCTTTACAAGTCCTTTCAATGAGAACAATCTTAGGGGAAAACAACCGAAATCAGTTCCAGTGGATGGTGTGGTTGTCTCTGCGTCCCTCTATCTCTTCGTTCATATCTCTCATGTTAACATTGAAAACAGTTGCCATGTATTTATGTGTAATATTTGTGTGTAAACTCTGTGCCATGGTCACTGTGTCATTCTGATGCTTCATTCATTTGCTCACTCATTCACGTGTCTGACAGTTATTTGTTAAGTGCTTCCTACGTACTATCCTGTACACAGTGGTAGGAGTACAATAAATAAGACACAGTCCTGTTAACCTCAGTTGCTTAGAGGAGCTGACTGACAAAAAAGGTACTTACAGCTGAGAAAGAAAAAGTTCTATCAACAGTAACAGAACATGGTATTATATTTGGGTAACAGGAAAAAGGATCAGGAAATCGCTTTATTTTAAGCATTTTTACTGCTATAAGGAGACTAAGATACCTATTTTAACATAAGAATCACAAAATCACTGAGTATTTTTTTTTTTTTTTTTTTTTTTGAGACAGAGCCTCAAGCTGTCGCCCTGGGTAGAGTACCGTAGCATCACAGCTCACAGCAACCCCAAACTCCTGGGCTCAAGCGATTCTCCTGCCTCTGCCTCCCAAGTAGCTGGGACTACAGGCGCCCACCACAATGCCCAGCTATTTTTTTGGTTGCAGCTGTCATTGTTGTTTGGCGGCCCCAGGCTGGATTCGAACCCACCAGCTCAGGTGTATGTAGCTGGCGCCTTAGCCGCTTGAGCCACAGGCGCCGAGCCCACTGAGAATTTTTTTGTAAACTTTGAATAATTTAAGAAAAGCCTAGGGCTGGGGCGGTGCCTGTGGCTCAAAGGGTTAGGGTGCTGGCCCCATAAGCCAGAGGTGGCGGGTTTGGACCCAGCCCTGGCCAGAAACTGCAAAAGAAAAAGGGGGAAAAAAAAAAAAGAAAAGCCTAGGGCTCATTGTTGAATCACTTATACCAACTGATAAAACTTTTTTTTTTTTAGAGACAGAGTCTCACTACATTACCCTCAGTGAAGTGCTGTGGCATCATAGCTCACAGCAACCTCCAGCTCTTGGGTTTAGGCAATTCTCTTGCCTCAGTCTCCAGAGTAGCTGGGACTACAGGCACCCATCACAATGTCCAGCTATTTTTTTGTTGTTGCAGTTTGGCCAGGGCTGGGTTTGAACCCACCACCCTTGGTATATGGGGCTGGCGCTCTACTCACTGAGCCACAGGCGCCACCTTGATAAAACTTTTGAACCATCCTTAATTTCCACGATAACCACTGATGGAATGATTCATATAGTTTATATAAACAGTATCTTACAGGTACTTAGAACAACTAACTCCTATAAAAATTTTACCTATATATATAACTGAAAAGTAAACAAGTGAGTTTTTAAGAGGTATAATTATTTTCTTGAATAATTGAAAATGTCAAAATTGAATTAAAACTTCAGGGCAACATGTGGAATCAAAACAAAGATCCCTCTTCAGAAATTTTCCTTAGCTTTCAGGACCTAGTGGGCTTCACATGGTGGTTCATCCCTGTAATCCCAGCACTTTAACAGGCCAAAGTGGAAGGTGGAAGGATCTCAGGAATTTGAAACGAGCCAGGTACTTAGGAGACTGAGGCAGAAGGATTAGTGGAGCCCAGAAATCTGAGGTTGTAGTGAGCTATGATGATGCAACTGCATTCTAGCCTGGGTAATAGAACAAGACCCTATCTCATAAAGACAAAGAAAAAGAGAAAGAAAAGAAATACCCAATCTAGGTAGTAAGAACTTTATTGATAAGTTGTCTCCCACTCTCAAACAGGAAATTATAATTCTAATTGTACTTTCTTTCTGAAGAAGGTCTTGCTTATAAAATTTTCTTCTACATGATAATATGGGCACACATTGGTGTTACGAGGTATAACTCATTTGTGATCCAACAAACATTGATTGAATTTTTACAAGATAATCAGACACTGGTCATTCTCCAATTGTGAATAGACTAGTGGGCATGACACAGTTCTTGCACTGCTAGGAGTAGGAGAGGAATAAGGAACAAGGAACGTCCCAGATAATGAGGATTGCTATGGAGAGAATTAAAATGGAATGATGTGATAGCCATGCCTCACTGGCCACTTCAGGTGTCATGGTAAGGCTCTCTGGGGAGGTGACAGTAAGTTAAGATCTTACTGAATGACAGAAAGCAGCCTTGGGAAGACCTGGGAAGAGGAGACAGTTCAAGGCAGAAGGAAGAGCTCAGCAATAGCAAGCTAAATCTTTATTTCTCCTAATGTAAATGGCACTGACAATTCTTACCTTCCTTCAGGGCAGCAAGTAGAAGTATTTAAGTGTAATTTTATAATGCATATTCCCAGACAATGAATTATCAGGCTAGGAATGATTTTTAAAAGTGGAGGTATGGGCTAGGTGCCCATAGCACAGTGGTTACAGTGGCAGCTGGTGGGTTTGAACCCTCGCTAAACAACAGTAACAACTGCAACAAAAAAATAGCTGGGTGTTGTGATGGGTGCTTATAGTCTCAGCTACTTGGGAGGCTGAGGCAAGAGAATCGCTTAAGCCCAAGAGTTGGAGGTTGCTGTGAGCTGTGACACCATGGCACTCTACCAAGGGGGACATAGTGAGATTCTGTCTCAAAAAAAAAAAAAAAAAAAAAGAGGCTCGGTGGCCATAGCACAGCAGTTATAGCAGCCACATACACCGAGGGTGGAGGTTTTGAATCAGCCTGGGCCAGCTAAACCACAATGATGACAACAACAAAAGTAGAGGCATGGAAGATACAGGGCTGGGGCTGGAGCTGGAATGAGGCAAGTGAGACATGTGAGGCACAGAATCTAACGAGTCATCCACAAAGTGACTCAAAGGGTTGTGCCTCATTACATTTTACACCCCAAGCACCTCACTAGCCCTGGGAAGAGAGGAGAGGAAATAGAGTTGTGAAACATCTTGGTGCTTTAAAGAGCCAGAAGAGAGGAGAATAAAATGGGAAACACTAAAACAGCCTACGAGGGGGTCGGGCCTCTTAGATACAGACTTCCAGCCCCAGGACCCAGATCCCACACAGCAGCCCTCTGCCAGGGGGAGAGGCTGAGAGACTGTCATGCCCTATAGATCTGGATGTGTGTTTCTTTAACTTCCTCTGTCCGTAGCTGGACCAGCAGTGTGAGAGAAGCAAGCAAGACTGTGTCTATGGCACCTGTGGCACCTGTGGCAGTGGACGTGACAGATTGTCTGCCATTGGTTACAGGGATAGCTGCTAGGAGCTGAAGGAACCTACTCCAACTTAGGTGGTATGTCTTCATAGAAGGACTCTATTGCTGCCATCTTGACAGATGAGTGTCAAATAAAAGGCCTTCTGTGTTGAGAAATACCCAGAAAGATGGTGATCTCTGGGATAAGTTTCTCACTGGCATTTTGCAATGCCTGTTTCAGGATGAGTTGAAATATAATGGCAGTGTAGCAGGAGCAAACAGTCTGAATCAGGTGATGGGGATGCATGTTAAGCCTCAGTCTTGCAGTATTGTATGCCACAATCAAAATGTCACCATTACCCTATTTTTTTTGTTCTGAGTTGTAAAGAATCATTACATTACCATACTATGGTATCTCTTGTTTGTTATCAAAAAAATTGCTCTTTTCTTTTTTCTTTTTACAAGAATATGGATTGTGCTCAGTTCCATTTGAAAATAAGCTCTATTTAGTCGGTGGACAAACTACAATCACGGAATGCTATGATCCTGAACAAAATGAATGGAGAGAGATAGCTCCCATGATGGAAAGGAGGATGGAATGTGGTGCTGTCATCATGAATGGATGTATTTATGTCACTGGAGGATACTCCTACTCCAAGGGAACATATCTTCAGAGCATTGAGAAATACGATCCAGATCTTAATAAGTGGGAAATAGTGGGCAATCTCCCAAGTGCCATGCGGTCTCATGGGTGTGTTTGTGTGTATAATGTCTAATTGAATCAGAAATGACCAAGCAATCACTGTTTTGGAGTATATTGAAAAAACAAAAAGAATGGAATGCAGGTTTGGAGTTCCTTACTTGTTACTCTGGTCTGGCACATGACAGGGGGATCAGTAAATTTTATTTTCTAACCCCATTCTACTCCAAAACCCAATGATTAATGGGCAAGAAAAATCTTATGTGTATATTGAGTTGAATTAGTGGGATTAGCCGCTATAATGTCTGCTTTTCAGAGGTAATATAGAATTATGTATTTAACACTTGGCAAAATGTGAAATGTCTTTATAATAAATCTTTTTCTCCTGGTAGCATCAACACTGGGGATAGGTCAGAATCATTCTGTGAAATGAAATGTCTCTTAAGAGCCATTAACTAGGAGGAATTTTAAATTTAAAGAGGGAATCATCTCTACCTCTGCAAAATCAACACTTAAATTTTTTTTTTTTTTCCTTTTTTTTTTGATACAGAGCCTCTAGGTCACAGCAAACCTCCAACTCCTGGGCTTAAGCTGTTCTCTTGCCTTGGTCTCCCAAGTAGCTGGGAGCTGGCCCGCCACAACTTCCGGCTAGTTTTCATTTGTAGTTGTCATTGTTGTTTGGCAGGCCTGGGCTGGATTCAAACCCACCAGCTCTGGTGTATGTGGCTGGCACCTTAGCCACTTGAGCTACAGGTGCCAAGCCAACACTTAATTTTTTTTTTTTTCTTTGCTTTGAAAATTATTTAGAACATAGACTTTATTTAAGTCTAGTTTCTTTCCCTTTGTGATGTAATTAATTGTTATTATTCTTTACTTACTGACTACCAGAGATATATAAAATATGCAAAGGAGATATATAAAATATCATGCAAAGGATTATTACTGTTCAAAGAGTTTAAAAACAATTTAAAACAATGGCACATACGAAAAATTGCAGAGAAGAGAGTCAAATATTTGTTTATGCTAAGGGCTATTTTTAATTTTCAGCTTTGATGTAAATTACTGGCTTAGGTATCTTCAGTTTAAGCATGTTAGGAAATGCTTTTTAGTCTTAAGTGTAAGTACATGTCTGCATATAAAATTGAATTGTAGAGGCAGACAGCATGTAGAACAGTGTGGAATAGTAGACAATACATTAACAAGAAGATAATTTGCATTCATTTTCTAGCTCTGCCACTAACTAGATTTTGCGACTTGAGTCACTTAACCTGTCCTTGATTAGAACTTTCTGACCCATGGACACTGGCAGTGCAGGTCATAGATGTGCCTAACTGTGGATCTGCTTGTTCTCTC
Organism: Loris lydekkerianus; assembly: GCA_963574355.1. Classification (NCBI taxonomy): domain Eukaryota; kingdom Metazoa; phylum Chordata; class Mammalia; order Primates; family Lorisidae; genus Loris; species Loris lydekkerianus. The sequence goes on from CAUYPK010133215.1 coordinate 40,675, forward strand.
CCTTTATAGCAAGAGGTGATTTGGGTCACCTTTGTCCATTTTCTCCTGTGTGCCTGTAGTTCACTTTCCTTGTGTGCCATAACTTGAGAAAAGTTGGGAAGCAAGCACTGCTTAGGTTAACTCTTTTAAAGTTTTAGTTATCTGTGAGATCCTCTATTCTATACTCTTTTTTTTTTTTTAAAGAGACAGTGATTATTTTTAACTTGAAATATTGATGTTTAAAACTACCTAACACTTCCTAGTTTAAAAAAAAAAAACCTCAAGAGATTTTTTTTTTTCTTTCTCTTTTTTGAGAAAAGAATCTTACTCTGTCTCCCTGGCTAAAATACAGTGGTGTCATAGCTCACAGCAACCTCAAACTCCTGCGCTTCAGCAATCCTCCTGCCTCAGCCTCCTGAGTAGCTGGGACTATAGGCACCCACCACCATGCCTGGCTAATTTTTCTAGTTTTTGTATTTCTTGCTCAGACTGGTTTTAAACTTATGGCTTTAATCCATCTTCCCATCTCAGCCTCCCAAAGTGCTAGGATTATAAACATGAGCTACCACCCTGGCCAGGAAATTGTTTAATGCAGTGGTTCTCAACCTCCCTAAAGCCGTGAAGTATTTTCATTCTTACAAAGGGGTCCCGACCCGCTGGTTTAATACATTTATTTCAGATGTCATTTTAAATTGATACAACCCTTTGGGAATGCAGTATGGTACTACACAGCAAGGGACATAAAAATTGCCATATCTTTTGCCCCATAAATTCTATACCTATATTTTTAACCTTAAAAAGATTTAAAAACATAAATACATGAAGATGTTTATGTCTGTATTATTTAAAATGGCAAAAAATTATATAAAAAATCTCCAGGTCAAAGATGAAAATGGGCTAATAAAAATGGTGAAGTATTATAGTTCCATCAAAATAATCATTTGGAAAGCTATGTAGAAACATGTACATGTCTGATATGGTAAGTAAAATGAGCGCAATACAAAGTAGTATGCACGCTGATTGTGACTTTGTAAAGTCTT
>CAUYPK010133216.1:0-42612 GCA_963574355.1 Loris lydekkerianus
ATATTCTTCTTAGCAAAGTATCTCAGGAATGGAAGAAAAAGTATCCAATGTATTCAGCCCTACTATGAAGCTAATTTATAGCTTTCACATGAAGGCTATAACCCAACTATAGCACAAGAATATGGGGAAAGGGCCAAGGGAGGGAAGGGAGGGGGGAGATTAGGGTGGAGGGAAGGTTATAGGTGGGGCCACACCTACAGTGCATCGTAGAAAGGGTACAGGTGAAACTTATTAAATGCAGAATACAAATGTCTACATACAATAACTAAGAAAATGCCATGAAGGCTACGTTGAACAGTTTGATGAGATTATTTCAGATTGTATATGAAACCAGCATATTGTACCCCTTGATTGCCCTAATGTACACAGCTATGATTTAACAATAAAAAAAATAAATTAAAAAAAAAAAGTACCTAAGGTCATGTAAGATACTACTACCATTGGGGGAAACTGGGTGAAGGGTATATGAGCTCTTTCTGTGTTATTGTTTCCAAGTGCAAGGGAATCTACAATTACTCTCAAAATAAAAAGTGAAAAAAGAAGGGATTTACAAGTAGAAAAATTTAAAATGTCCTTGCATGTATGATAATGTCTTCATTTCTGTTCTCACAAGAAAACCTGGCTTGACTAGGTAAGTCCAAAATCACTTTTTCCTCGGACACTGGAAGATAACTGTTCTACTGTTTCTCAGACTCTTAGGCTGCCTTCCAACTCAAACGCATTTAATTCTGTGAGTTGGTTTTATTTATTTGTTCACCAACTTTGACTTTGCTTTATTCTTATATTGCCATGCTTTCAAACTAATTAATATTAGAGATAGCAAAACTCATAAATAAAAACAATGGAGCAAATGAAATACGTTCTAGGATTACAGTGTTTGTCAAACATACTTTGAAAGGTAATGAATTTATCTGTACCTTCTTTTATATGTAATCTTAGGAGGGTGGGCTCACTGTGCCTGAACCTTTTCATGTTTTGGTTAAAATCTAAATAATAAAGAAAATAAAATTCCTTATTGATAAAAAGCATTAAATTATAGCACTGTCATCACTAAAGGTCTATGTCTTTTGTATTAGGTCTGAAACATCTTTTCCTCCCTGATAATTGGGAAGGCCATCAGTATCAAAAGAGAAAATAAACTGGCTGAACAAAATGCAAAAATCATAATACTAAACAAAATTACAGCTGAATGGTAAGCATAAGCCATGATATTGAACTAAGTATTGTAGAAAATGACCCATAATGTGGGCGACGCCTGTTGCTCAGTGGGTAAGGTGCCGGCCCCATATACCGAGGGTGGTGGGTTCAAACCCGGCCCTGCCGAACTGCAACAAAAAAATTGCTGGGTGTTGTGGCAGGCACCTGTAGTAGGGTCTATAGTCCTACTCGGGAGGCTGAGGCAAGAGAATAGCCTAAGCTCAGGAGTTAGAGGTTGCTGTGAGCAGTGTGATGCCATGGCACTCTACCGAGGGCGATACAGTGAGACTGTCTCTAAAAAAAAAAAAAAAAGAAAAAGAAAGAAAAAGAAAATGACCCATATTGTAACCCATACTCATTGCTGATAAGAATCTGATCTATAAATTTAGAACTTATGAAGATCCCACTTTGCACATCAGAGAGTTCTGGAAGTCTTAAGATTGGTTTCATTAAATTCTGAGAACCTATTAATATTTATGATAATAGTCATTTGTGTGAAAAAAGAAAATTGGTGCCATACTCTTTATAAATTAATAAGCTCTGCTGCTTAACGAAAATGATAATGAATATAAAATAAGTCATTTAGATAATTAATTATAAAGACGGTCTCTGATGTGACTCCCACTTGATGGACTAAAAAACATTTAGGTTGTAAACATACATTCTCACTAACATAGTTTATCTCAGTGCCATTTCCCAGAGTTATCAATAAATATTGTAGATATAATAATTTATGAACTTAATGAACAAAATTATATCGGACTCCAGATTTTTCTTAGAGAAGTTGTAGCAAAAAATATTCATAAAGAATTAAAAATGAATACAAAAATAATTCCTACTTGGCCTTTCAAAATTAATACATATCTTTTCTTTTTTTTTTTTTTTCCTTTGAGACAGAGTCTTACTTTATAACCCTCAGTAGAGTGCCTTGGTGTCATAGCTCACAGCAACATCAAACTCTTGGGCTCGAGTGATCCTCTTGCCTCAGCCTCCCAAGTAGCTGAGACTACAGGCGCCTGCCACAATGCCTAGCTATTTTTAGAGATGAACTCTCACTCTGGCTCAGGCAATCCACCTGCCTCAGTCTCCCAGAGTGCTAGGATTACAGGTGTGAGCCACCATGCCTGGCCTTAATACATATCTTTTCAATTCAAGAATTTTTATCACACACTTGTAACATGTATTGAGTGTATATAGTAAGCCAAGTACTCCAGCTGCAGAGAGGTATGTAAGTTATATAAGCTGTGGCCTTTGAGACATTTCAAGTCTAGCTGGAAAGTCCCAAAACTGCAGATGCTGGTGTGGATGTGGAGAGAAGGGAATACTTTTACAATGCTGTGAGACTGAAAACTAATACAACCTCTTTGCAAAGAAGTATGGAGAATCCTCAAAAAGCTAAAATAGACCTTCCATTTGAACTCACAATCCCATTACTAGGTATCTACCCAGAAGAAAAAAATCATTTTGCCATAAGGACATTTGCATCAGAACAATTATTGCAATTCAATTCACAATCACTAAAATGTGGCATCGAGACCCAAGTGCCTATCAACCCATGAATGGATTAATAAACTGTGGTATACGTATACCATGGAATACTATTTAGCCATAAAAAAGATAGTGACTTTACATCTTTTAAATTAACCTGGATGGAGTTGAAGAACATTCTCTTTGGTCAAGTATCAATCCTAATATGAAACAAGTAGAAAAACAAGTACATGACCACACAAAAGAAAAACACAAATTTAAGAGGGGGAAGGCAGAGGAGGAAGGGGACCTAGCTTTCATCTAATGGGCACAATGTAGGGGTATACAGCACACCCCTGGGTGAAGGGTTCAAGTGCAACTTGGACTTGGCCCGACAAACACAAGCAATGCAACTTAGTCTTTTGTACTCTCATATGAATCTGAAATTACAAATTCCTCTAGCTGGGGAAATGATACACTCTTATAAAGAAGGCAGGGGTCAGGATAAACAAACTAAAGTCTAATGACCATTTATGACATTGGGAAACTGAAATACATACTTTTGTGACACAAATGAAACTTACTATGAGGACAACCAGTATAGTTTCTCAAATAATCCCAAGAGACTTGAAACGGAGATCATCTACTTTATTAAATTGTCAATGCCATATTTGGCAAGCATTACGTTGAAACTGAATACTTCCTCCAAAATAAGGCTAAATTAAAAAAACAGCTAAATACATAGAAGTCATCAAAGCCCTTGGAGGGATACCTAAACCTTTCCCTGTTCCTCATCAGTTTATTATTCCCTTGTTCAGGTACCTATTCTAACAGGCATTTACTAAGTACCTACTGAGAACCAGGCACGTAGATGTAAAGACAGCTCAGGTTCCAGAATCCACATGTAGAAAAATAACACAGTATACCAAATCCCACGAAAGAGGTGAGCACAGGATGCGTGGCAAATCAGAGCACGTTGATCTTAAAGGAACTGATGCCTGAGTACTTCTAAGAGTAGGGGAGGACCAGGGCAAGAAGAGAGGGAAGAACGGTTCAGCAGAGTGAGGCACTCACAGCAGGACCAAGGCCTTCAGAGGGCACCTGTAATCAATCAGGAGACCGGGAAGGCCTGGAAAACAGGGGCCGCTGGGGGAGGGCGGGGAGAAACTGAAGGAGGCATCTGGAGATGGCGCAAAGACCAGATCAGGAAGGATCTTAAGGTTGCAAGCTAGGAAGCACGGGGCATTAGCACAAAGGCAGTAAGTGACCTCGGCTAGAGGATCGTGAGTCTCCTGAGGAGAGGCCACTTCAGCAGCAGAGCTGGGATGTGCTGGAAGACGATACTACAAACTAGAGAAGAGGCTACAGCAAAACTCCATGAGGTGGTGGCTTTGCCTATGTGACAAATTATTTGGGAGACAGACTTGATGGGACATGGTGATTTACTGCATGCCAAAAAAGACAGAGGGGACGGAGGAAAGGGTAGCTTCGGAGAACTGATTTGGGCAATTGGCTGCACCCTGCTCATGTTCCTTGGTATAGAGAAGAGAGAAAAGGGACAGGCTTGCAGGGTAAGGATGGGGTACCTGGAAAGAGCAGGTGTTTTTTTTTTTTTTTTTTTTTTTTTGAGACAGAGCCTCAAGTTGTTGCCCTGGGTAGAGTGCTATGGCATCACAGCTCACAGCAACCTCCAACTCCTGGACTCAAGTGATTCTCCTGCCTCTGCCTCCCAAGCAGCTGGGACTACAGGCACCTGTCACAATGCCTGGCTATTTTCTGTTGCAGCCATCATTGTTGTTTGGCAGGCCCAGGCTGGATTCAAACACGCCAGCTCAGGTGTATGTGGCTGGCACCTTAGCCGCTTGAGCCACAGGCGCCGCGCTGAAAGAGAAGTTCTCAAACAGGATGGGCACCTCAGCCTGTCTATCATGGGGGGTGGGGGGTGGGGGGTGGAGGGCATGGTTTGAATACATCCTACTCTGTTTGACAGCAAGTGACCCACAGATTTTTGGGGTGCTTAGTTTTGCTCCATTCTTTCTCTGGACAAATTCTTTTGTAAATGTGGACAGCTACCATGACAGGCACACAGAAGGTGAGACCAAGGGACAGGAAATGCTTCAAGAAAGGGGACAGATTATTTACATATCCACTTCCCCATGCCCAGCTGACAGGGAACAGCAGTGTGGGGCTGGGGGAGATCTGGATCCCTGCTTTTAGAAAGAGCCCTTTGTTTGAAGCCTGTGGGAGAACTGGGCTTAGCAGGGTGGAAGCACAAAACAAGATCAGGTTTCTAGAACAGTTCTGAGTGCCAATGTGCTCCTTGGAGGAGTTGGTCTGGGATGGGATGAACCCCTCAAGGGACAGCCTTATCCAGAGGCCCAACGCTGGGCTGGGAAGCTGGGCAGAGGGACTCAAGGGCTGCTGTAGGATGGTGATGGTGGCTGCAGAAGCCCTTGAGTCAAGGGGGGTCATGGTAGGCTGTCCAGGTCTTCCCAGACGCAGAGTGCAGAGGCAGAGCTCTGGCTGCGTGTGGTCCTCAGGGCACAGGGAACAGCATGGGTCAGACAGCTCACTGTGTCACGCGGAATCCCCCAGCCAACACTCACATGAGAGGAAGGTGGATCCTGGGAGCCCAGGCGTCAAGCCAAAATATGAAAGAAGAGATGAGGGGGTGGCAAGAAGTGAGGGGAGCTCCTCAAGCGTTTATAAGGCTTATTGTTTCTGGCCGGGAACAACAGAAAAGCTAGAATCCAAAGGCCTGAGATTCCTGGAATTGCCATTTCTAAGCCCTCAAGAAGCCCCTGGCACCGTCAGAAAGGGTCTTCTGGCATCACCTGGCTGCTTTCCTCTCCCACCTCACATGCTCTCCCCTTCTATTAACTGCGGACACCAGACCGCAAGCCTTCCTGGAACTCACCATGCTAGTTCCCACCTGGCTTATACTGTTCTCTCTCCTGGAAATAAGCTTCTATGGCTTTACGTTCCTAGAGAGCTCTTCTTACTCCTCAAAACCAAGCTATGGTGTCCTTACTCCAACCCTCACAATATGCTATCATTGTACACAATACACTGCACAGCAATTGATGGAAAGTAGAGTCATGCACCTCACGCTTGGCATGTATGTGCTTGCAATATGTGTCCCATAAGTGAAAGAAAGGATTTATCCTGACACAGGTCTAGTTCCCCTTTCTCTGGCTGAGGTGCTGCCCTAGTAACAGATTTCCCTGGCTGGGTTGTTTCCAAAGCCTTAGCAGTCGTGCCTCCAGAGGGATTTTAACAACAGAGATCCCTGATGGTTTGGTGCTGCTACCAGTCAGGGGTGACCTTGCAGCCTCCTGGGATCCCTACAGCCCCTTGGCTAGCACTGAAGCTCAGCAATGCCAACCACACAGCCTATTTCAGCCATCTAAAAAGCTGGCCCTTCAGAGGATGTCATGAAGAAAGAGAGAGGTGACCTCAGGAAGGGGGAAGGACAGACAGGGGAGGGAGGACGAGCTCTAAGGGATTCATGAACGCTGCATGAATGGTCATTTTGCTGGGAGGACAGTTCATAGCATTCATCTGGTTTGCAAAAAGGCCCATGACTACTAAATATCAAGCAAGTCCAGACACGCGTCTTATGGCAGCTCTGCTCAGACAACCAGTTGTCAACTTCAGATCACAGAGGACGCGGTCATGGTCAGGGCAGAGCAGAGAAGGGAGCTCGGTTCCCCCACAACTTGACATTTACACGTTCCCAAACAATGCCTGGAAGAGCCTTTCTGAAGGCAAATGTGTGCAATTTAAAGACGGTCCGGGGTCTGTGTCTTGCGTAACATCCAATGCGCACAGCGACAAGGAGGCGGCCTCAGGACACCTTTACACTAACCTTTCTGTTTCTCAGAGCAACAAGTCTGTCAAAAGATAAAAAGTACAAAGGCAGGGCGGCACCTGTGGCTCAGTGAGTAGGGTGCTGGCCCCAAATACTAGGGGTGGCAGGTTCAAACCCGGCCCCGGCCAAACTGCAACAAAAAAATAGCTGAGCGTTGTGGCGGGCGCCTGTAGTCCTAGCTACTCAGGAGGCTGAGGCAAGAGAATCCTTTAAGCCCAGGAACTGGAGGTTGCTGTGAGCTGTGACATCACAGCACTCTACTGAGGATGACAAAGTGAGACTCTCTTAAAAAAAAAAAAAAAAAAGGCAAACCTCCAGGGTCTCACTCCTGATGACAAACTGTTTGGGACCTCAGTCTCTCAGTACTGAACTCAGGAAATGGTAGATAGATCCTGTGCAACAGCGTTTTTACGTTTAACTTTTTTTTTTTTTCCTGGCATAGAATCATGTGATTTAGGAAGATGGTAGAAAAAGGCTTTCCATAGTAAAAAGGCAAGAAGCATGCGTATACCACACACACACACACACACACACGTACACACACACACAGAAAGAAAGCAAATCTAAAAGTGGAGAGGCTCGTACCAGACTCTGGGGAATTGAGAGGCACTTTTCACCCACATCCTGTAAGGGTAAGAAAAAACACAGGAGAAAGGTTTCTACTAAAATGTGTGTGATTTGTTTTGTTTTTCTTTTCTTTTTTTAAAGAAAAACATGAATCACTCAAATCTGCCGAGATATCTGAATAGCTCTGCTGGACATAATTTTTTTTTTGGCTTGGTTCCCATTGTTCCTTCCTTGAATTCTGAAAAGATAATTTTAAACAATCTTCAGAGTCAATCTTTAAGTTTCAGTTTTAGATTACATGCTTTGTACTCAAACAGATGTAGGCTCTGTCATTGACTTGCTAAGTGATGCTAGACAGGTTTCTGAACTTCTTTAAGAATAGAATTTTTCAGCCATTAAAATGGGAGAATAGTTCTGATTTCAAAGGGTTGTTGAGAGAAGGAAATGAAATGACGAATTAAAAAATCTTAGACTAGCCTGGCATGCTGCAAGCATTCAATAAGGAGGAACTTGGGGGTAACGTCTCTGTCAATGGAAAAAACAAGTCCAAGGACACATTTTCACACATGATGGTATGTGTTGTTAACAGGTAGAAAGAACAAAGAAAGCCCAAAACAGCAGGACTGTGTTCCTCAGTAAGGATTCCCTACTTTATACATTACAGGGGATGGTGAGACTGTCTTCCTCACCTTCAAGTGAGTTCAGGTCTGGCAGAGACTTGTCCCCTTCCCCACAACATGTGTCATTTGTCCAGGTTCACTGAAGACCCAGAAAACTCCAGCCTGGAAGGCACATCCCAGTGACCAGGACTTCTAACTACACCCCAGGAAGCCCTGGACTGGCCCGGGCCCAACCTCATGCCACCCTGCTTTCTGTCCTCCTCCACTACGCCCAACTTATCTGAGTAGCCTGGGCAGTTCTCCCAAGCTCATCTGGGCAAATGATATTCCTGGGGATTTGTTAAGTTACCATTATCCTTCAGAAGCCGTTAGAATTTAATTTTTATCTTTTTCTCCAAAAAAAAAAATTTTTTTATGTGCTTTCACAGTGCGATAAAAATCTTCCTTGGTTTTAGCCTTAGCTGTTAGGATTATAGGCTAGGGGGAATTCTTCCTTACTTTTAAAAATGATTGCAGCTAAGTTTGCATGGAATGGCCTTGGCTCTGTGGCAAGCCTCATTCCTGATTGCCTCTTACTCAGATTGTATAAAACAATTTCAGCAAGTGTGCTGTTCACATCATGGATTTCCAGAAAACCATTTATTCAACTCGAGTACATTTTCTCTAAACTTATCTCCCTAGTTGAAATCTTACTTCTTTGAAGATTTGTATATGGGTTTTATTGCTAATCACCGCATTAAACCTAAATTCTATTTCTTTTTAGTTGAACTATCTTCCTCACAGGAGAGCCAGAAAAGAAAATAAGGCTTTCTTGTTTCATTTTATCAAAGAAAAGATGACTTAGCTTATTAATAAAACCATCAGATGGTTAAGAGACTCTAGATAATTCCCGCATCATCCACCAAATTCTTTCCATATCAAGGAGGCATGGCTTAGCACCCGGAGTGGGAAAGATGAGACCCCATACGTCTATTTTGCACATTTCTTATTTCTATGCTTTGGGTAAGGGACAGTTAAAGTGTACATGATGAGGGATGACGTTTGAAAGGAAATCACAACAGGGATACATCCTTACCCGGCAGTCTCTCTGAAGTGTTTTCATAAGTGCATTGTACGTTTCTGTATCAAAATACAACCCTTCATGCATGTCTTGCAGGAAATCTAAGTCCTTAAACGTGGGGTTGGATTTCTCTCTCTCTTTCCGGGATGCTCTTCGCTTATATGTTGAACCTTTCAAGTCATATGTAAAGTGCATTCTCATGAAGCGTGGCAAAACGTTGTTCATCACCACAATCCTGATGTTAATGCCCCCCGACTGCATGCAGTACAGTCCATAAAATTTTGGCAAGAGTGTCCTTGGATTCTGGTTTAAATTCTAGGAACAAACACACAAAGATATTTATAATAGTCTATTTTTATAAAACAATGCTCCACAAAAGATACATTCTCATGCTGATATTGTGATTAAAAAATGGGATGTGATTATCTTTATTAATGTCCATTGCTAAAAGTTTTGCTGTTTCCAATTTTACCATTGGAACAAAAACTTTACCCTTTTAAACACAGAGCAGTAAAAGTGACTGAATTGAAAATGGACACAGGGCTCCAAATTACCTCCAATGAGAAGCAGGCAAAGAATTGACGGGTATCATGAGTTCTAGGTAGCTAAAGAGAAAATTAATTGCTGGAATACAAGAGATGAACATTTTAAATTTTAATAGCTCCTATAAAACTATCTTCTAAAATGGTAGGTTCATTTACAACCTACCACACTGGGTAAGGTTTCCCATAATTCTTACCCATGCTGAGTACTATCAAACTTTAAAATATTTGTAAGTATGATTGGTGAAAAATGGAAACTTATTTTCTAAAATTTGAATGCCACTGATTATAGAAACTTAATACTTCTGATGTATTTTTAGCTACCTCAGGGACAATTTTGTGATAATATTTCTTGCTCATTTTTTAATAGGTTTTTGTCACTGTGAGAATTCTTGATATAACCAGTTTATTTACCATCTCCTTCTTCTATAGGGGCTATTTTTTCCTAGTTTGTTGTCTTTATTATAGAAACAGGGAATACATGCCTGTTTTTGTTCCACTTTAAAAGTAGATAAGAAAAATTAAAATAGTTTACCAAAGGGTATATGTGTACACAATGAAATTCTGCTATTTCTGAATCTTTCCCCAATTCCCAACATTTGAGGAAACTATTATTTTCATCATTCCAGAAATATTCTATGAGTTTATACTAATTTTGTGTCTGCTATTTTTTGTTATCTATATATTTTGCTTTTTGATATGCTCATGTTTATCTACTTGTTTCTTCTGCTTTTATTTTGCGTTTTGTTTAACAAAGTTTTTTTACCCCTCATTTTACAAACTTCTATTTTCTTCAACATTTTTAATAGTTTTGCTTATCATATTTGGTCTTCACTCCATATTATTTTTTGTGCATGTGAAATAACTGAAATAGGGAATTTAGCTGTTCTCTCAAATGGCTGGTGGTTTATTGAACAGTCTGACTTCCTCAACTGAGTATTAGTCTCCCTGAGGTCAATACAATAAGCTGACAAATACACATGGGTTTATTTCTGGACATTTCATTTGAAAGCATTGATTCATTTGTCTAGAACTGTACTAATATCATCTCTTTAATGGATTTTTTTTTTTTTTTTTTTTTTAAGATAGAGTCTATGTGGTCCTCGGTAGAGAGTCATGGTGTCGTAACTCATGGCAACCTCAAACTCTTGAGCTTAAGCGATTCTCTTGCCTCAGCCTCCAAAGTAGCTGGGACTAAAGGTTCCCACCACAACACCTAGCTATTTTTTGTTGCAGTTGTCATTGTTTAGCTGGTGTGGGCCAGGTTTGAACCCGCCACCCTCGGTGTATGGGGCTGGCACTGTAACCACTTTGCTACTGGCACAGAGCTTTTAATGGATTTTTGGTAAAATGTGTTGTCCATTCTTACAACCTTTCTGTTTGGTCATTTAAAAAAAAATCCTTAAAATGATATTTGCTTTTTCAAATGACTCATCTTTGTCAAGTTCTGGGAAAATCCTATTCAAATTTTTGACTGGAGGCAGACTGTATTTATCAGATGATCGGCAGGTAATTGAAATTTTTACAATACTGATTCAAGAACAATACTGAATTTTCTTCATTATTTCAGATCTTTTCCATGTCTTTCAATAACATTTTGTAGTTTCCTTCATATTCGTCTTGTAACATTTGTTTTTACAGACTCAAGTATTTTAGAGTTTGTCTTGTCATCACAAATATTCTTTCTGAATCGATTGCTGTTCGAATGCTACACTTACTATAATCTGCTTTCCCAATCAGAATTACAGTACACATATGTCATTTATTCACATTGTTATTTTTCTAATAAGGTTTATTGTAAATTATTGTCATCATGAACAGGACCTGTTTCTTTCCCTTATATTCTCCAGCTCTGTATCACCTATATAATGAAATATAATGGATTTTGTAGATTTATATTCTACAAATCTGCTGGACTCTTATTACCTCTAGAACTTACTGGTTTATTTTCTTGAAGTTTTACTCATTTTCAGTTGTGTCATTTACAGAGAACACTGCCTATGCTTTTCTTCCGTTTCTTTTTGTATTTAAAGTCATTGAATTTCTTACAAAGGTCTTGGAAAATATCACTGATGGAGGGGATCCTTGAGAAAAAAGACACTTGTTTTTCTCCATGAGATATTATGTGTGTGTTCCTTTATTTATTTATTGTGTTAAAAAAATTTTCCTGCCAATTTTTGGAATTTTAATTAGGTGAATGTTGAATTTTGAGTTAGTTTCTCCGCAATATCTGTTTGGATAACAACATAATGGTCACATTTTTTCTTATTATTAGGATGAATTATTTTGTTCATTAACTTCTATAAATGGGATAAAACTGCTTGTTTAGTTAAATTTGAAAATGTTAGCTTATTTTAATTAAACGTAAATAGTCACATATGGCCAATGGGCTCCAGATTATACAACGCAGTTCTACAATAAAGAACTAGTATATGTAAGCTTAGAATTATAGAAGCTTAAGATTTATACATTTAAGTAGGTCATCAAAGAACATATGCCAATTTCATCCCGATTTTAGGTTATTTTAAAATGTATGAACAAAATATATGTGAAAACCTATATACCAAACTTTAGTAATATGTATCTCTGGGAAAGGAATTATAGTTCATTGCATTTTTTTTTTTTCTGAGATAGGGTCTCTGTTGCCTAGGCTACAGGGCAGCGGCACCATCATAGTGCATAGCAACCTCAAATTCCTAGGCTCAAGTGATTCTCCTGCCTCAGCCTCCCAAGTAGCTAGGACTACTGGCACCCACCGCCATGCCAGGCTATTTTTCTTTCTTTCTTTTTTTTTTCCCCAAAGAGATGGGGTCTCGGTCTTGCTCAGTCTAGTCATGAACTCTTGGCCTCAAGCAATTCTGCCTCAGCCTCCCAAGGTGCTAGGATCCCAGGCAGGAGCCAACATACTTTGCCTTCTTTTGCTTTTTTAATATATTTTTTCTAAAGAAAATAAAATACTGTTCAAGACCAAAACTTTTTCAAATTTGCCTGCTGACCACTAAGATTTTTATGTAGATTTTTAGTTATTACACTTGCATATGTGATTCCTTTATAGTATTTAATGCTGTCTCTAGCAGATTTTGAAATTAAAATAGTATTTTTATATACAAATGAGCTGTGTGATAAAGCCTTAGTTCTGCCGTTCAGTTGTTACGTGAGATGGTAACCGTCATCTCTGTTCCGGGGGAAAAAAAAAAATTGATGAGATAATCAATTGATGAGATAATCATTTTTTTTTTTTTGAAACAAAGATAACAGTTATCATCTCAAATAGCAAGGGAATGGCAGAAGTGAGGCGCTGGAAATCCACGTAGCCATTCCCATCATAGAAAATTAACTGTCATGAAAGTACAACGAAACCAGAGGTATGAAAATGATAGGAGTACTTAGGGAAAGGGTTTATTTCTTTAATTTTTTTGACTAAATGTGTAGTAAATCCATCTGGGTTAAGTTACTGTTTCTTTGTCTTTTTCTTTTTAGAGACAGAGTCTCACTTTGTCACCCTCAGTAGAGTGCCCTGGCATCACAGTTCACAGCAATCTCCAGCTCTTGGGCTTAGGAAATTCTCTTGCGTCAGCCTCCCAAGTAGCTGGGACTACCGGCATCCACCACACACCTGGCTATTTTTTTGTTGCAGTTTGGCTGGGGCTGGGTTCAAACCCACCATCCCTGGTATATGGTGCCGGTGCCCTACTCATTGAGTCACAGGCACCACCCTGTTTCTTTGCCTTGAGAACGTTACACAAAAGGTGATTTTCATGTTATCGTATTGAACCTATGAAATCTTAAATTTTGAAGTGTACTAGCTAAGAATAGCTAATGCAGAATGTGTGTGTGGGTTAGTGCAGGGGTTGGAAACGCAGTGGTTGTCACCCCACTGCTGTGCAGCCCCAGCTCTGCAGCTCTCTAGCTGAACAACACTTGGCAAGTTACTCAATCTACCTTTGCCTTAATTATCTCATCCATAAAATGGCGATAAGTGTAGTATCCAAAGTCATTGTGAAGATTAACGAGGTACGGAATACAATACTTAAGCTCTTGCTTACCACACAGTAAGCAATCAATGATGCATATTTTTGATAACATGGAAATCACCTTTTGTGTAATGTTTTCAAGGCAAAGAAACAGTAACTTACCCAGATACATATTATTATCATGTACTGAATGCAAAGAGCTTTGCAAAGCATTGCCCCTTTCCTCTTCCCTTATCCTACATATCCTGTGTCCATTTTTTGTTTTTTTTAATCACAACAACAAACTGGTATTTCCCAGCTTTTAAAGACCGAGAGAACTAAGGCTCAGTAGCTATGTTGCTTATCCAGGGACTTACAGCTAGTTGATGGCTGAGCTGGGATTTGAACCCACAATTATGTGATTCAACAACTATGCTGTACCATTTAGTTTTCGTTTTGTCTTGACAATCTATTTAATGTATGTCATAGTATAATGTAAATGCAAAATAAAGTCCACCAAAGAGAAAGAAACACACCAAAAGGCACTAAAAGAAAACATTAAAAAAAAATTGTTGAGAGGAGGAGTTCAACCTAAAGTATTAGCTTTAATTCTGTGTAGTTCCTTACCATGTAATATCCCGGCAGTAGCTTCTGAAGGAACTCAGCTTCTTTATGTTGAACTGTTTTGATGATAAATTCATCATCACTGGTCAGAAAAAATAAAGATCCGCTGGCTCCAGGGTTGGATAGCTCTATTAGAGGTTCACTGCAGATGGAATACTAAAAGAACAAATAAATAAACATTTAAAATATACTTGATGTATAGAATATTTCCAAGGAGGACAATGCCAGCATGATATATCTTGGCCATTCTGAAATAGGAAGCCCTCTCTACTGGCTTTAAAGGAGGCTCTAGGAATGCTAAGAAGGCTCTTGATGAGATTTCTGAAGACTTAATTGGTTCATTTGTCTTAATAATTCTGTGATGAAAAACAGACATGCCCTCTCCCTGCAAGTGTCATGTGATAGAATTGTGAATCATCCCATCTGTCCTGAAATAATTCAGACAGTAATGTTGACTAAGGTGCTTTGTTTCCAATAAGCATTCATAAAAATAATGTGATCCACACTGCACATCTATTGTTGCAACACCAGCCCCTCTTCTCTTTTCACTCTTTATTTTCCCAGGAGATGTCATCCACTCATGGTTTCAACAAGGAGATGACCCTAACATCTGTATCTCCAGCCCAGATCTCTCTCTAGGGCTTCAGACTTGTTCATCAAACATGTAATGGACAATTTTACTTGGTTATACCACAAACACTTTGCATGCATCAAGTTCAAAATAAAATTCATCTCAGGGCTATGTTTAGACCATATGGTGCCTTTGTAGTAATTAGAAAGATGCATCCCTTTATCTTGGCAGATGCAGTGCAAGGGCGGCACCCAAGGTTGGAGAGTACAAGAAGGGCTGGATTCCAGTCACCGCTCCTTCCTCTCAGCCAGGTAGGAATGCTTGGGCAGTGCACACCCTGCACAACTGTACATGGTGACTCTGGATCCTCTGTCCCTTATCTTAGAGAATGGAGATATTGTTTACCTCGTTCCCCCTACCAGAAGCCTGGGCATCATTCTCGACTCCTCACATTTTTTCATCTTCCCCATCCAGACTGTTGATTCTGTGTGCCCCCTGCATGCTACCCCTTCTGCCAATATGCTAAGTTCAATGGATTTTTCATCATTTCATGGTTAGATTATTACAGTAAGCTCCTGGTCTCAAGTGCCCACTCTCATCCCCTCCAGTACATTGACCAGGAAACCAGAGATCTTTCTAAAATGCAAATCTGATCAGGCTTTTCTGGGCCTTCACATTTTCCAGTGGTTTTTAACGGCGCTTTCAAGGGCATGAATGTTCCAGCCTCCTCCTCAGCCTGCTTCCTTCAATAAACTTTAGCTCTAGACACACAGAGTGACTTCTCAAGTTCTGGAAGGAGCCACACTCTACTCCAGGGCTTTTTGCCTTTTCCTTTGCCTAAAACAATCCCCAGGCTACTTTACCCTGTTTAACAACCACTCATTCCTGTGTTCAGTCAACACTTAAATAACAGCCACTGAGCATCTGCTGCATGAAGCTTGTGTCCTAGGAGGAGGAAACAGACGGTAAACAAGCAAACAAATGATCCATCAGAATATGGATCTACGGAGAAAAATGAATCACAGACAGAGGCAGGGAGTATCAGCAATGAGCGAGGGCTGGGTTGCAAAAGGGCTCACGTCATGTGGCTGTCTGGGGAAAAGGACATTTCAGGCAAGGGGAAAGGCAAACGCGAAGTCCTGAGACCTGAGCATTCAAGACACAGAAAGGAGGTCAGTGGCCAGAGCAGAGGGCCAGGAGGAGAAGGCTGAAAGGGTCGGGAGGGCAGACCACCTAGGGCACTGCACAGCCACGTGAGAACGCTGGCCTCTTCCCCTAGGGACCTGGGACTCCACTGGAGGGTTTAGAGCGGCATCACTCTGTCTGGTGGGGACAGAAGCCCCTGAGGGTGGAAAAGAGGAAGATGCAAGGAACACAGTTCAGAGGCTACCACAGCAGCTTTAGCCTGTGTCTGTTGGGACAGCACTGGCTCTGGAAAACTCTCCTGTGCTGTGAGTCTAGATCAATTGCTTCCTGGCCCTGCATTCCTCATCACAGAAGTTACCACAGAGTCCTGCAATTGCCTATTTCCTTCTCCTGAGTTCCCACTAGACTGTAAACTCTGTGTGAGGAGAAACTCTGAGTGTCGGATACTCTGCTACAGTCCCAGCACCTGTGCCTCGCACACTCATAGCCAGTGCTCGATGAACTTCTGTCAGACAAATGGCTGCACTCCACCAACAACTCAAGGGCTGTCAATCTCACTAAAAGTGCTAAAAACTGGCAGAGAAATCCGTTTTTGTGTTTATTAACTAATAACTCAGATGATCGACTAGAGAAAAAGTGGAGGGCAGAGAAAAAGATTAGGAGGTTAATACAGGTGTGAGGTCAGGACCAACTTGGCAAAAGCAGGGGCTGAAAGAATTGTATCTATTTTCATTTTTTATTTTTCTATTTTTAAATTAGAACTGACAAAATAATATGTATTTGTGGGGTATAATGTGACGTTTCGATAATGTATTCATTGTGGAGTGATCAAATCTGGCTAATTAACATATCTACCGCTTTACACACAGTTCTTTGTGGTAAGAATATTTAAAATCCATTCTTTTAGCAATTTAGAAGTATATATTCTTGTCAACTACAGTCACTGTGCTTTGCAGTGGACACCAGGACTTGCTCCCCGGTGTAGCAGACTTTGTGCTCTTTGACCAACAGTCCCATCTCTTCCTGCTCGTAGTCACCACCACGCTCTCCACTTCTGTGAACTTGACCTCTCCAGGTCCCCATGAGTAAGACCATGCTTATTTGTGTTTCTGTGCCTGGCTTATTTCACTTTGCATGTTTTTGGGATTCATCCACATTGCCCCAAATGACAGTATTTCTTTTGTTCTTAAGGCTGAATAGTATTCCATTATATATGTACCACATTTTACAAAATCTACTTATCCGTTGAAGAGCACTCAGGTTATTTCCATCTTAACTATAGTGGAAAATGCTACAATGAACGCCTCTCTTTGACATACTGATTTCAATTCCTTGGGATATATACCCAGTGGTGGCATGGCTGGATCATGTGATAGTTCTATTTTTAGTTTTCTGAGGAACCTTCATACTGTTTTCCAAAATGTCTGTACTAATTTAGATTCCAACCAACAGTGTAGGAGGGCTCCCCAGAATCCACACCCTCACCAACATTTGTCATCTTTCATCTTTCTGATAATAGCCATTCTAACACGTGTGAGGCGATATCTCACTGCAGTTTTAAATGGCATTGCTCTGATGATTAAGTGCTTTTTTTTCATTTATCATTGACTGTTTTATATCTTGAGAAATGCCTATTCAGTTCCTTCATCCATTTTATAATAGGGTTGTTTGTTTTCTTGTTATTGAGTAGTTTGAGTTCCTTATATATTTTGGATATTAACTTCGTATCTGATGTATAATTTGCACATATTTTCTCCCAATCTAAGAATTGTGTAACTCTGTTAATTGTTTTCTTTGCTGTGTAGAAGCTTTTTAGTTTGATATGATATCAAATTCTTGTTTTTGTTGCTTGTGCTTTTTGGGTCACATCCAAGAACTTATTGTCCAGACCAACATGTTACAGTTTTTCCCCATGTTTTTCTCTAGGCCAGTGGTTCTCAACCTTCCTGATGCTGTGGCCCTTTAATATAGTTCCTGTGGGTCGTGACCCACAGGTTGAGAACCGCTGCTCTAGTAGTTTTATAGGTCTTTATATTTAAGTCTTTAATCCATTTTGGGTTGATTCTTATATATATGGTGTGAGATCAGGGTACAATTTTATTCCTCTGGATGTGGACAGCCAGTTTGTCCAGCACCGTTTACTGAAGAGCGTGTCCTTTCCCCATTGCATGATTTCTTGGCACGTTTGTTGAAAATCAATTGAAATGTGTGGGTTCATTTCTGGGCTCTCTATCCTATTCCATTGGTCCATGGATCTGTTTTTAGGTTAGTACCATGCTGTTTTGATTACTATAGCTTTGTAAAATAACCATATCTTGAGACTTGGAGCCCATAGCTCAGTGGTTGGGGCATTGGCCAATACACTGTGCTGGCAGGTTCAAACCCGCCTGGGGCCTGCTAAAACAACAATGACAACTACAACAACAACAACAACAGCTGCGTGTTGTGGCAGGCACCTGTAGTCCCAGCTACCTGGGAGGCTGGGCAAGAGAATGGCTTGAGCCCAAGAGTTTGAGGTTGCTGTGAGCTGTGATGCCATGGCACTCTACCGAGGGTGATACCATGAGACTCGGTCTCAAAAAAAAAAAAAAAAAAAAAAAGAACCATATCTTGAGGATGAAGGTATCTGAAAACACAAAGGCTGAAAACCTTCCAAATAGTTTATTCTGGGTTTGTGAATATTTAAATAATAAAAAAATCTGGAAGGAAGGACAGAGAAGAGAGGGAAGAAGAGAAGGAGAAATGTAATATGACCAAAAGGCAGTTTCTAAAAAAAAAAGAAGAAGAAAAAGAAAGGCAGTTTCTAGATGCCGCCTTTTACATAATCTTGCTTTTGGCAGAACTGTGGATAAAGGAAACAAAATTCTCCAAGAAAAGAAAGAAGCGTTTGCTGGCAATTTCCACCTTTCACCTCCTCTTCGTTCTGCTGGCCTTTCTTTTTGATGCTGTCTTGCTAAGCAGTGTTAGAGCCCAAGCCCTTATGGGGGAGTTGAGGGTGAGTTAGGAAAACGAAAATAGCCATCAGACTGCAGACAGGATGCCATAAAGGCTAAGAGGAAGCAGAGAGCTCTTGATCGGCCATGTGTGCAGACAAAGCATCTACGTGGAAGGGTGATTTATGGAGAGGGCATGACATCTGTGCCAGTTGCTAGTTACGTGACCCTGAGGAAGGAGTTTAGCATTTTGGAATCTTAGGAGCCTCATCTCTAAAATAAAAATAATAATATGTACCTGAGAGCAGCTGAAAGTTTTTTAGGTGAATGCTTTTAAAACCCCTGGCAAAAAGTGACCACTTATTATTTCTGTAGTTATTTTTATAATACATGATCAAATGCAGGGGAAAGTGGGGCACAGCCTGCAATACACCTGTTCCATAGGGAAGTAAGGAAGGGTTGGCATTGCCTTAGGATGCACTGAGGTTTTCAGCCAAATGCCCACGACAGTAGGGTTACCCAGAGACACGAAGACATTCTGAATGAAGCAAGAAAAAAGTGTGTCTGTCATATACTAATGAATTTGAGAGCCTGGAACATAAGGTGTGGACCTTAAGCTCTAATAAAAAGGGAAAGCAGACCCCAGAATCTTTGAAAAAGTTCTGATTCTTATGGCACACCTCCTGGGTGTGGGACACAATTACAACAGGGATGTTTCCTAACAAACACAAACATTGTAACCTAATCGTTTGTATTCTCATCTTAAGCTTAAAAAACAAAAACAAAACAACCTAATAGCTATCTGTAAAACTTTGTCCTCTGGTTTTATTACTATGGAGATTTTGGAGTTATTGTGGAGATTTAATTTGACTCAGAAGTCAAGTGAACATTAAAATATATATGCAGAAAAAGTCCTGATTCTGTGTATCCTGGCATCTGAACTCCTGACATAGAACTTTCTTACAGGCAGGAGTAGTTGTTGTGAAAGGACAGAAACAACAAAGGATGCAGGAATTAGAGGCTGCACATGGAGATATTATGGTATGATCCAGGAAAACCCGACTAGAAAAGTTGGATTCAAACCTAAACATTTACTCTTAATCAAAGTCTCAAAGTCTCAATTCTTCTGTAAGACGTGATATAATAGAGACTATTTCATTGGTTACTAATTAGTCAAATACTCTTTTATTATTATAAATTATAAATTAACATGAATGGAATAAATGATTGTTTTAACTCACTTTGGGGGGCTACTAATAATAGCACAGCATCAATGTGCAATAAACTGTGGTGAAGATAATGAACAGGGATTTTTGTACCTGGAACTAACCCTCTAAAATTCACTCTGCAACCTGGTTACCACGTTCTCTTCTAAGCAACCTTCTCTGCTGCCTTTTAAGAGCAAATGAAGGGGAGAGATGGGAACATTTTAATTAGTCATGATCAACAAGTTCCTGGGTTTTATGCACATTGCAGGCACTATCATCTGTGCAAGCTGCTCAAATGGATTCATTTTCTCGCTCTAATGTCCTGCAGGGCTCCCTGCTATACCCCCTGGAAAGAAAGCAAAGCCCAACCCAGGTGGGCCCTGCTGGTGCAAATCAACAAGGTCAACTTGCATCCTGTGGCAGTGATCATTTTACCTGCCATTTCTTTCCCCAGCGGCATAAAATATTCACTCTGCTTTTTCTCACTGGTGCAGGTGAACCTGGAAAGACTCAAATAAATTACACTGGATTTTTGAATATCTGACGGTGAAAGAAGGAATCAATAGCTTATTGTCCAGGCAGGGATAGGGGTGCTGTGGGGCCCCTGGCTCTTGCCTTGGGAGGTGTTTGTCTCTTAACAAATAAGGAAGAAGCAGGGTTCACACTGCTGTGTGTGCAGAAGCACCAATACAGCTGTCTCACCGTCCAAATTATGTGCGTTTCAACATGAAACTTATAATCAGCATGCATGTGGTGAATTTTGACAGCACTGAGAACATAAACAGAATAATTCAGGCAGAAATCCAGACGCGGCAGGACACAGCTGAGTAAAAATACACGCATATCACAGGTATTTAACATCAAACCTATTGAGTTACCAACGGCTAAATAACATTCCTCTAACCCACGACATGGATCAGTATACCGTCTGAGCGCAGGGTACAGCAGCCCTGTTGGACAGATGCCAAGATGGGCTTTGTGATCTGGACTGTATCCTTTGTTTAGCTTTTAAAGAGATGTCTTATTTTGTGTGTGTGAGGATGCACTTTATTTGGGCTTAACTCTTCCGAAAAGTGCTTTGTTAGAGGTGTTTGGCCTCTGTCAGCTGTATTCTTCAGAATGGACAATCACAGTTGGGTGGGAGAAGGAGAGGCTACCCCGAGCCCATGTCTGATGAGAGGTCTGGGACTCAGTGGGCAGGAACCATAAGGCCAGCTGGGAAAGGGCCTCCAAACACTGGGGGAAGGATGGGGACACCGCTGTCTGGCTTAGGCTCTGCTCCCCCCAGTGTGGGTAAGCTTGGCCACCCCCTCTTTCTGACCCCAGCTTCAGAGTTCTCATCTATAAAATGAAGTGCTGAGTTAAAAAGTCTCAGGGGGTTAAATGACTTTGTGAAGCAGGTTGTGTCGTGCAGAAGACCCTTTCCCCATCTACCACACTCAAGATCATTAGGTGGATAAAGCAGTTTGAAGCTGAGTTTCCAGAAACTCCCAAGATTTGTCAGGAAGCAGGTGCCTCGGTCCTGGGCTCCAGGTGTCTCCAGGGCAGAGGCAGGTGGATGGTCGCAGCTGTAGAAACCAGGCAGTCAAGTTAAGCTAAGGCTGCTGCCCTTGTTCTGTTTCTTGCAAGTCACAGAGATGTGTCTTGTCATTGAACTATGTGCATGGTGAATGAGGAAAGGAGAAAAACGGAATCAAACAAAGTGTGCCTATCTGCCTGGCTCTATCAGTCCTCCACCTTGCAAACTACACTTACCTACGTAAAAGGAGAGAGAATCGTGTAAGTAACACCTGTCTGTCTTCCAGCTTCAATAATGATCGGTTCATGGCCAACCTTGTTTCTTATACACCTCCAAAGACTCCCCTACCCAATTTCCCTCAGATTCTTCTCCTTCTCTTTCTTTTTTTGGCTTTCAGTAAGTTCTCTTATAACAGTTTTACTGAGAAATGTCATATGCCATATAATTCACCTACCTAAAGTATACAATGCTTCCAGTGCATTTTTTTATATTGACACAAATTTTACATTTTTATGGTGCATAACATGATGTTTTAATCACTGGAACTAATTAAAATACCCTTTACCTCACATATTTGTCACTTTTGGGGTGGCAATTTTCAAGGATGTGAAACATTGTTATCAGCTATAGGGACCATGTGGCAGAGGCCTCCTGTACTCATAACTACTGTCTAACTGAAATTGTGTGTCCTTTGACCAGCTCCTCAGATTCTACAGAAGCAAATTCCCAGCATCAAATCATTTCATCTGTAAATATTTCAGTACGTACCTCTAAAGGGGGACTCCGTTTTAAAATAGAAACACAATATCATCATCCCACCAAAAAAGTAATTCCTTAACACCATAAAATCTTTATATTTCCTTCATTTCCTATAATTTAGGAGCCTATTTATTTGAATTATCTTATCAATCTTTAATAGGTTCTATCTATGAACGTTCCTGATCAAAACCCCCCTCTACAGTCCAGTCTCCAGACTGGTCCGTTCAAAGTACTTCTGAACATCCAATGTATTTATATCTCTGGTCCCACAGTCTAGACAACATCCTCTCCACCCTGACATCTGTCCCTTCTTTTCTACCTATTAAAATCCCTTGTACTTTCTAAGGCACAGTTAAAACCACATGATGCCCATATAGAGACCTCCAAATCATCACCCCCAACAGAAGGAAAGACCCTTCCTCCCTCCGAAATTCTGCAACATTTCATGTTTTGCTCAGACAATCGAATTCCAGTTTGATTCTAAGTTCTCTGAGTATCATGCCTTGTAATTTTTTGAATCTCCCAATAACTATTAGGGAAGTATTTTAGATACAAACAGGTATACAAAGTACTTAGCAATTGAATAATTTACATCTTGTCAGGTGCAAGGACCAAGACTTTTGTGGCGAGGAACCATCAGCGTAATCTCCTGTGCTCCTTTGTGATACTCTGATCCCATATGAAACTAATTTTTCCAGCTTCAACAGTCTTATTCCTGTGTGTGTATTGGGGGGCGAGGGGACGTGGTCAGTGACTGACTTCACTGAGGGTTTTTTTTGTACATCTGTTTAAACAGGACAACAGAACATGTGAAAATGAAGCAATGGTGGGGTCAGTCTTAGACTTTAAAAAAGACGATCATTAATGGCTTTTCATCAGCATAGAACAAAATAGCTTTAAATTTAATTATTTACATCTTACACAAATTATCAGATGCATTTTAAATACCCTTTGTTATCACTGAATGGTGTTGCTATACTTCCTCTGAAAACCATTATCCTGGGATCTGGCTCAGGTCTTGTTAAGATCTTTCAGAATGGAATGAACTATAAATATTGAATTGCATCTTTTCTACAGTTTCTTGAAAAACAATTTGGAAAAGCCCTGGGGTGTTAACAATGATCAAATTATGAAATAAACCGTTTTTTTTTTTTTTGCTTGCAACAAAAAAGGAAGTTCCTGGCTCTTTCAACAAAAATAAGGTAAAACTCTGAGGTCACACCAGATTACTTCACAAAGAGGCTGTTGTTTTTATACCTCCTAAGTGCCAGAGGGAAAATGGAGAGAAAAGACAAATCGGAGGATGAAATATGCCCTTGTACCAAAAAAAAATATTTAAAAAGAGCTTGCATGAAGATATGTTGAGAACAAAACTATCCAGCTTATTTAAAATGTTATTCAGATTTGTAGGTCAAGGTGAAATGGTTGTGGGCCAAGGCAGATCTGAGATGAATGGTATAAATAAAGGCAATTAAAATAGAGAGGTGTTCAAATAGAATCTAATCAGCAAAATTCACAGGAGTATTTAGAACTAATTATAATATATCTGTTCGAATAATTATCTGAAGTAGCAACTGATACCATAGTTATTTAAATATCAATTACCATAGCAGATTTTGTAGCTATGAGTTAAAAGCTGCAGAATCAAATCAAATTTCCTGATGCTAAACTTACAATCATTACAAAACTTGGGACTTTTACTACACCTCAGAGCTTTATAAAATAAGAGACACAAGCTGTTTGTCACTGTTGCTATGCAACAAATATTTACATCACACATTTCCGTAGGAGGAAGGAAAATTACAGGTTCTTACCAAGTAATCATCAGGCTTGATACCAAAAAGTTCTCTGAAATATCGGAACGCTAATGGAGCATATGTCTTAAATCTGAAGTCTGGGTAGTGATGTGCTGGGGTCAGATTGCTCCCTTCACTGAAGTTAAAATATCGAAGAGAGAGAAAAAGAAAGAAATCATTAGCAAAGACAATTTTGACTTCAAATTCTACCCCTATTACTTGGGCCAATTTCACCTCTAGAAAAATCACCCATTGATAGTGAGTCTCTCAAAGTTTCTATCAAAGGCCAATGGTCATCAGGTCAAAGCAGATGCTGACTCGGGGAGGATCACTCTAAGCAGGCGGTACCTGCCATCCCAGTGCCTCCAGCCTGGAAAGTCTTCATCTCTCTTTGCCTCCTTCCTGGGAAAATCACTCTATCTCCCTCTGTGAAATCACACTGTAATGTGAGTAATAAGACCAGGGCTTAGTTTGCGGAGCAAGTTCACAATGCATTTTTGGGGATGGGTGTGAGGGCTCACACCTGTAATTCCAGCACTTTGGGAGGCCGAGAAGGGTGGTTTGCCTGAGCTAAGGAGTTGAAAACAAACCTGAGCCAGAGAGAGACCCGTCTCTAAAAAAAAGCCAGGCATTGTGCTGGGCACCTGTAGTCCCAGCTACTGAGGAAGCTGGGGCAAGAGAATCACTTGAGTTAGAGGTTGCTGAGAGCTATTACACCACCGCTCTACCGGGAGAAACAAAGTGAGACTGTCTCAAAAACAAACAATAACAACAGAAAACAAAATGCATTTTTTTTTACCACGAACTTTGGATATTTGATAAACATTTTAAACTAGAAATAAGTAAAATAATTCTTAAAATATCCTACACCACTGATCATCATGCTGGATGAGATCTCAATCTGAACTCTTCCTTATATTTATGTATTCCAAAAAAGAGATACCCTAATCATTCAAAAAATTTAAAACATGGTTTTCATTTCCAAATATATCATCCTCCCCCTGTTTTCTGGGTTTATTTTTAAAAATTTGTACATAATATTTATGATCTATAAAATAAAGAATAAACCAATGAAGACCCATGAACCCTAAACACTGCTTAAGAAAAACATTATCCATACAACTGAACTCTCTTCTGTACTTTTTACTGATCATACACATATTTAGACACATCTGTTGGCCCACATTTTGATATTTATTAATCTCATCCTTTTTATTCTTGGACTTTACACGTTGTTATATTTTTTTGTGACCTCATAAAATGCCTCATCTACTCATACCTAAATTTTTCACCGTGAAAATTAGAACAATGCAATAGAATTTTATGTAAAGGTTCAAGATCTATTTCTACTTCACTCTAGGTAGGACACTGAGAGCCTATACAAATTTATCACGGTCTTTTTTTCATGGCGACCATACAAATAACACTTTGCAAATAAAAAAAGTAAGCAAGCACACAACGGATGCTTGAAATCTATACAATTTAAGCTTGTTGAGGTCAGTCAGATTTTTACATCATTGCTTCACACATTGTAGACACACAAGTGTTTGTTGAGTAAAAAAATGAGTTTTCATTTTTCATTCATTTCATACTATTACAGTAAAGTTGATCCTTACATAGTATTTGTGTTAAAAAATGAATATATAAAGCAAAAATTCAGCAGAGTAAAAAAATTCATCCCCGAAAAGGAAATAACTATTCACTATAACCCAGTACAGCCAGTTTTCCCTCCTGCATCACAGTTACGGATGACTGTTTCTTTTGGTGAATACAGAGGAAGAGTCGGCTTGTGTTGCTAGGGGACATCATCTTATAATAAATGGCTATCGTTAAGGCTAGCATTACACCCGAGCAGCAGCAAGGCCCACACACAGGGAGGGTGACGTGGGCACTCCGACTCACTGAGGGAAAAGCAGGCATGTCTCTGTCTCAAGCTGGCTGTATGAAGGGCCCCCAAATCTCACCTGCCCATTTAAATGGTGGTTGTTTCTCTAAGCAAGTACAGCTGCATATTCACAACATACACATAATACCTCAGCAGTGGGTCCAAATATTTTTTCAGGATGATTCTAGAATGATTCTAGAACTTATACGATATGAAATAATTTATGAATATGGATTATATAGAAATAAAGGGTAAAAACAACAAGGTTCGAAGTGGTGACCTCTGACATCTTTCCTCACTTTTGTAATGAAGTACAAATGATCACAATCCCCTAGATGCTGAAATGGGCTGCTTTCAGTACTTCTGATTCCTTATTCTACTCTTTTTCACTTTCTGACTCATGCAAGGTAATTCATTCTATTAGAGCGGATTTCCTTCCACACTAAACAGGCAAGGTAAAACATCCATTTTCTATTAAAAGGATTTTCATTCTTATGCAATGGGGGCCCAACGTCTATTCAGAGGATACTGCGTTTGCTGTTATTACTTTTGTTTTCGGTTAATTTTGAGCTTCTTAGATGGTTCACCTTTCCCTGAAGCTTCCATTAATTATAATAATTTTCCTTGGATTCACATCTCCCTGACAACTGTGGTTAACTCAGTCATGGTATGAAAGGATAGAGTTAGGTTTCTCTGGCGATAAGACAGACACACATAAATGTGACATGTACCTACAGCAGAACCATCTTCAGGTTAGGAAGGAGGACATCTGTTTCTTCAGGTATATACCTTGACAACAGGTTTAAAAAGCCACTAAATCCATACCTATAATCTTAGCATTCTGGGGGGCTGAGATTCCAGGGCAACAGAGTAAGACAAAAAAAAAAAAAAAAAGTAAACATATAAAAATAAATAAAAAGCCACTAAATCTGTAAAAAAATAAAATAAAATAAAAACATCAACCTAACATTGGGCCACATTAAGATACAAAGAGTGGCATAGGTCAGGCTTGCCTGCATGGGACAATCAATGAATTATATTTATATAAATGGAGACGATGAAAAGGGATGGGCATAATACTTAACAGCAGCAGTATGCAGAACGGCAATTTCTTCACGGCATAAGTAATTGATTGCTGATGCTACACAATTTCTTTTCAAGACAGGACATCAATTTGTTGCCTGGAATGTAGTGGTGTTTAGTCTCAAACCTCTGGGCTCAAGTGATCCTCCAACTTCAGCCTCCCATGTAGCTGAGACCACAGGTGTGTACTACCACACCGAGTTAATTTTTAAATATTTTTTTAGAGATGGGGGTCTTGCTTGTTGACTAGGCTGTTCTCAAACTCCTGGGCTCAAGCAATCCTCCTGCCTCTGCTTCCAAAGTGCTGGGATCACAGGCACAAGCCACAGCACCTGGCTGGTGTTATACAATCTTGACTCTTGTTGTACGAATGAAGAAGACCATTCACAAACAGTGGCTTCTATAAATTAGGTTCATAACACATCATTATTTTTTGTTTGCTTTTTTCCCTAGGTAGATTTTATCTTACGAATTCGGTTGTCCTTTGATTAATATTAAGACTAGGTTATACTCTCCGAAGCTACACTGGACACCCTGTGTCCTAGTTAAGAAAATGGGTTTTATAGCCCAGGGAGAACCAGGTTCCCACCATGTCTGCTACTTACATTGAGTTTCACGAGGCCCATTCTTGAGCCCCTTCAAATAAAGTGGCTAAGTGAATAGAAATCGAGGAGGGGTGTGCCCAGCATGTAGAAATCCCTCAGTACGTTTGGGTGATTGAAGCTGTATGATGTGCATCAATCAGCCCAGAGTTAAATACTTCCCATGAAGAATGAGTTGACCATGGAGTTAAAAAAAAAAAAAAAAAAAAAGTAGAAAACTAAAATGTCATAATGGAAAAATATTTGCAAATCAGACAAAGGGCTAATCTCCCAGTATAAAAAGCATCCGTATATTGCATAAAAGACCAAGAAATTAATTTTAAAGAACAGCCAAGGATATGATCAGGAACTTTACAGAAATGGAAATATATGACTGATATATACAAAAAGATGCACAACCTTGTTCATAATAAAATGTCACTGAGAGAAATGAGAGAACATAAGATTGGTGAAAATCTAAAACTCTGATATAGTTTAAGGGAAACCGGCACCTTGATAAGTTATTATGAGTGGGTATGTAACTTGATGCTTTTCCCATGGGGGACATTTTCCTAACTTCTATCTAAATTACAAATGTACCTAATACTTTGATCCATCAAATGTGTGCCTTCATGTTACCCTACAGACCAACTTGTCTATGTGCAAAACAACTATGTGTACCTGGTCACTCAATATGATAGCCTAGACATCCCTTGCAAGAGGACTGGTCAAATTAATTATGATTCAGCTATAAAATGGAATATTATACAGCATTAAAAAGAATAATGAGGATGCCTATTATGTACTGACACGGCAAGATCCTAAGGTAAATTAAGGGAAGGATGATGCAAAATGCTGCATATGGCACGCCACCACTTGTGTAAAAAAAAGAAAAAAAAAGTTCTTTTGATACGCAGATGCATTAAAAAGTCCTTGAAGGAAAAACAAGCCACTGCAAACAAGGATCACTGCAGCTGGACACTGGTTAATAAAAAGCATAGGAACAAAAGGAATACTTTCCACAGTCTTCCTTTTAAAAACAGGACAAACCCTATTATGTATTATCATTCATAAAATTCAATAATTTTTAAAAGTTAGAGGTTAAAAGCCATAAACTTATCCCCCACCCCCAGAGCTCTCCAGGTCCAGCCCCTTGGCATAGTTTGTTTATCTCTGCATATTTAAGCTGCTCTTATGAATACAAAATACCAGTTTGACTTGAATGAAGCTCTAGGGAAGGAAATGCAAATTAATGAGATTGCTGGTCCCTACTGGGCCCTGATATTTGTCAGGATCTACCATGCACAGGAGCAGGATCTAACAGCAAGTCCAGGAAGGATCAGCCAGTAGACACCAACCTGGGTTTTCTGAGGCTTCGGGCTGACAGCCCTACTGTGTGTGGGTGTGAGTGTGAGCTCACAGAGCCTCCTGGGCATAGATACTAAGTGCTTAGCAACTTCTACCTGTGGCAGAGCTGCCAGGTGCTCGTTTCCTGCAGGTTTTCCTTGCCCTGAACCTGGAATTACCTGCCGTGTAACTGTGCCCAGAATCTAGATTTAGCAAAAATGAAGTCTGAAAAGGAGTAGACTTCTTCACAGTTTAAGGTTTACCTTATGTTTCTTCAATGCACTTATGTAGAGTGTGTGTGTGTGTGTGTGTGTGGGGGGGGGGGTGCCAAACCCTCATTTTTTGTCTCGGCATAAATTGAGGCTTAGAAAATTTTACCCATGGGGTTTCGGGCAGTAGTTTTAGATGTCTGGATCCCATGGGCCAGTAAAATTTTAACAATAAAAATCTGGAAGCCAGCATTGGATTTTCCAGCTTTGTTTGGGCAAGAACCTAAACAAACACACTATGTTCCTTATCATGTCATAAAAGGGTATTTTCATCCCCCAAAAGGAGGAAGGAATTTCAACTGAAGGACAGTTCTTGTTCTTTCCCCCTTTATTTCACCAAGGAGCAATTCAAGTTTAATCATGGGCCAACTGTGGCATTTTGACATTCATCTCTTCTCAGTAGAGTCCATTTTTGAACTCTTGTCTTAGTCTGAAAATACATACATTAACAGAAATTTATATTTCAAATTACACAATGTTTAAGCTTGAGCTGCCCTCTGGAATTCCCCATTTAGCAAATAAGAAAATCAAAGACCAGGGAGGGACAGTAATGGTCCAAACTGGTCAGGAACAAATAAGATTGGGAGATTAGCCTCCTACCAAAACAGTGGAAAAAGTCACAAGCAGATAGTATATCTTAACGTAGACCTGCCCTTCCTCTCTCTGTCTTCCTTTTCAGGATTCAGTTACAGGTTTCACGGTGCTCCCTGCTCAAATATGCCAATTACTTTTCCTTGAGGCTCTTGCACCTCAGGGTCAGGAGGGTAGATTTCACTTATGAAAGCTTTGATTACATAGGTGGCGTCATCTGTATGTCCTATGACTGTTACAGTTTTGTTTATGTAGTTTTAGACCTTTATAACCAAGTACTATTTTTGTTGGCACTGGACTGAAGGATTTGGGGATGAGCAATAGTGTAAAACTAATTTAGCATCTCAAAGACGCTCAAAGGATTCAGTTCTGGAGCTGAGACCCAGAGCTTTGTCCTTTGCAGGGCAGCTTTTTCTATTTGGTAAGCTTCCTTTGCTTCAAATTATAACCATCAGTAGTGGGCTTAAGGACTTTTGACAAAACTAGTAGGTCAGCAACTCCTGGATGCTAGCAGAGGGTGTCACTAAAGGATGCTAAATTCCCTCTCTGTCCAAAGCAGTTGGACAAGTGACATTATAGTCCAGTAACAAACTACTGGTAACACCTACTCTTCAAGCTGGACCTTTGTTAGTAAGGGAATAAGAAGCGGCTTGAGGTATTACTAACTGTCTCTGCCAATTCTGGCAAGGTGGAGATGGCTTAGTCCACACACAACTCGTTATGCAACTCTCTTGCCAAATTCGATAGCACCGTTGAATGGAAAAAATCAAACCAAACCAAACCAAAGACATATTCTTTGTTGGTGCCAACCTCCCTGTGATGAGCATTTCTGTGACGGGTACATATGAGCTGCCTTGAATAATAGGAGGCTACACTATCTTTTCAGGCCAACCAGCTGACAGCTAATCTTTTAAATTCAGCATCTGATACTGCTCAAATTCCAAAACTAAATACAGTAAAGCATTCTGGGATATCATATACTGAGAACATGTGACATCATTGATTATCTAAAGGTTAAACTTCCTAAGAAATTATTATACCGGAAAATTGCACCTGGAAGGCAATTTCAAATAAAGTGTTATATTAACGTACTATGCAGTGCATGTAATTAGTCTTTTACTTTGAACTAAAGGAAGACGTACATAGTCTTTATTAATAGGAAATTACTTTCTCCTCATTCCCACCAAATATATGTTGAATAAATATTTAAATTGTTTTGACCGGAAGGGGTATCATGTTATCATTTTGCCCAAAAGCAGCCACATCCCCTGTTCCATCCTGAGAAGACGATTCTGGCAGTTTAGCTGCACGTACGGAATGTTGGTATAGATCAGGGGTTGGCAATGTTTTTGGATAAAAGGCCAGATAGTAAATATGGGGCCATATTCTGTGTGGTAATTGCTCAACTCTGATGCTGTTGTGGAAAAGCAGCCACAAACAATTTATAAATGAATAGACACTCTGTGTTCCAATTAGACGTTAAGAGCAGTGAGCCAGATCTGTCCCATGGGGAGTAGTGTGCTAGTCCATGGGTAGACAGACTCTTAGATGAGTTTATCTCAGCATGCCTTGACATGCAGCCAGTCAAACCTGTAATATTGAGCAATGATATTTGCAATGTTTCTATCTGCGGTCTCCAACTCTTTGGGCTGAAAACCGTTACTTATCTGTGGCCTGTTAGGAGCCAGGCCATACAGCAGGAGGTAAGTGGCATGTGAGCAAGTGAACCTTCATCTGTATTCACAGCTGCTCCTCATCTCTTGCACCACAGCCTGATCTCGTCCTCCTCTCAGCTCAGAGGTGGGATTAGATTCTCACAGTAGTGTGAACCCTATTGTAAACTGCCTGTGCAAGGGATGGGATCTAGGTGCTGCTCCTTCTGAGGATCTAATGACTGAGGATCTAGGGTGGAACTGAGGCAGCATGATACTAGTGCTGGGGAGCGGCTGCAAATACAGATTATCATTAGCAGAGAGGTTTGACTGCACAGAGACCACAATAAGTTAATTGCTTATAGACTCATATCAAAACTCTAACCCCAGCCTCTGTTCCATGGGAAAGCTGTCTTCCACAAAACTAGACCCTGGTGCCAAAAAGGTTGGGGACTGCCAACTTATACGAACCTTTAACACGTATGTTTGCTTGTCATTTAAGATAATGTTTTACCCTAGTTCTGTGGAATTCTCTCTTCCAATGAGGGTATTGCTTGGCTATCCACATAGACCCTGAAGAGTGCAGCAATCAAACCCAAGGTCTGTTTTCTGCAATGATCCTCACATCAAGCTAAACTTCTATTTTATAAGTGAGGAGATTAAAGTGTATGGGCTTAAAAAAATTTTTTTTTTAGATAATCATTTTAGAATATGGAAAAATATTTCAAATTTTATTGCCATTTTAAACTGTTTAAAAATAGTTTTAAAGGGAGTGTTAATTTCTCCTGGAGAGAAGAGACTATACAATTGGCTCTCAGAAAGCCAAAGAGGCAGATCTAGGTCCATAATTCTAAGATAAAAGCTGGATATTTTTCCTGACTCGATAAAGCAGAAATACCATCTTTGCTTTATCACCACAATGCAAAGAAAAACAAAGTTTTAGGGCCAGCCACCCTTGAGTCTATTTATTGGCTATTTGGCCTTGGGTTTAGTGAGTTAGGGCCTTATTAATTATTTCATATGTCAGATAGGTGTTTTTGGTAAATATGAAGGATACTAAGGGTAAGCTAATATTATATATCATAAAAACAAATACTGTAACAATAAAACGATGCTTGGTGCTTAGCTGTACTTAAAATTTTATCTTTGCCTCCCTGTGCTACAACAGGTTTACATTCACATGGTACCAACACTATTGACTATCCTCTCCTTTCTTTAGCTTATCAATATAGGAAACCTTATCAACATTCTGGAGCTTTTGATCACAGCACAGAATTTGCGGTCAAAATATATTAAGACACGGCCATGGTTCTCTTACTCATCTACTTTGTGATTATGGAAGATTATGAAACCAGATAGTTAAGAGCGATGTTTGTATCCTCTTTCAACTCTTCAACACGTCCAGGGCTTTTGCCATCTACAAAATGAAATAATCCACAGAACAAATATGTATATGATATCTAAAAATAACTGGAAAACTCTGAAATAAATAACACAATGTATGTGGTTGCTAAGGGAAACAGATTCTAAAGCTTCCGCGCAGTAAGCAGTAAATGAAAACATTCAAGTGCTTCCAGTAATTAGTTCTATGACCCTGGCAGATTCATTGGATTTTTGAGCCACCAGAGACCTGAGAATGTTTCAGGTGCTTACAGCCAGGGCCTGTCCTGATCGCCTTCCCTACCCTCACCCCCAAGTGGGCCTATATATATGGGGCGGGGGAGCCCCATATTTGACAGATTTAGTTATAATTGATATACAATAAACTGTACAATTTGTTAAATTTTCGCACGTGTATACACCTGTGAAAACATGGCCACAACTGAGATACTAAATTTAGGGGCTTTTGGTTGCTATAGTAATTAAGAGATCTTACTAGCAGGGCCTTGGGGGGGGGGGGGGGGACACCTCTCATGAAATTTGAGATCTTACACAAAGTGTTGCCTCATCCAAAAGCGTCAATAGTACCTCTTTTGAGAAACACTGAGCCCAAGCCCTTTGCTAAACCCATGAAGAAACGGAGTCCAGATGAGGAAACTGACGCAAGATCAATAGGAGTTTCTTTTGTTTTCATGCAAATGCATCTGCAGAGTATATTACTTAAACAAACAAACAATATAATATTTGTGAAAGATATTCTTGGCCTGAAACAAACATCTGATATAGGGTGGCGCCTGTGGCTCAAGGAGTAGGGTGCTGGCCCCTTATGCTGGAGGTGGTGGGTTCAAACCCAGCTCTGCCCAAAAACTGCAGAAAAAAAAAGTCGGATATCCTATTGACACTTAAAAGCTGTAAATACTCTAAAATGGTATATTTTAAATGAATCCATGGACGCCTCTGAGTAAGGGCAAGCCGGCTGGCTAGCTCCTCCACCAGTGGCGTGTCTGCTGCCAACTACTCTGGATGACAAAGTGAAGGCCAAAGCTGTTCAAGTGTTTACACTTTGCCTTCTTACTCCTGAGGAGAAGGTGAAAAATATCATTATTTATCTTAATCATAATGACGCAGTAGGCCTAGTGTCCATGAACAAAAGAGGTGTCCTCAGAAAAGGCCTCTAAGTACCTCGTGGATGAGGACCTTGTTTATGTACTTGTTGTAAAGCATTCATACAGTGTCATGTACAATTTAATTGCTAATAGATAAATTTTGGTATATAAAATACTCATTTAAAATAATGTATTAGCTTTATTAGTTATAAGAGCCTTGTGTATGTACTAACTCCAAGAACCAAATTTGCTATCTACTGAATGACTATCAATCTAAAATGGGAAGGAATGGGCTGGGCCAGTGGTTCTCAAACTTTTATGTGCTTAGAGGTCCCTGGAGGGCTTGTTGAAACAGATTGCTGGCGGCACCTGTAGCTCAGTGGGTAGGGCACCAGCCACATACACCAAGGCTGGAGGGTTCAAACCTGGCCCAGGCTAGCTAAACAACAACCACAACTCCAACAACAACAACAAAAAATAGCTGGGTGTTGTGGCGGGTGCCTCTAGTTCCAGTTACTCGGGAGGCTGAGGCAAAAGAATCACTTACACCCAAGAGTTTGAGGTTGCTGTGAGCTGTGGTGCCACAGCACTCTACCCAGGACAATAGCTTGAGATTGTCACAAAAACAAAAAAGAAAAACAAAAACCCCTCCACAAAAAAACCAGATTGCTGAGTCCCATCTGCAGAGCTTCATCCAGTTGGTCTAGGATGGAGCCTGAGAAGCTCCATCTCTAAATAAAAGCTCCAGGTAATGCTGATGCTGTGGGCCTGGGGACCTTATGCTTAGGCCATGGGCTCCGCACATCCCAGCAATAGCCAGCTATGTTGATTGGGTTTTTAATCACCCACCTTCACCTGTAACTGCTCTCAGTCCCCTGAACCCATGTCACCATCCTTCCATATAAGTCCCCCATTCCTCTTGTTCTTTGTAGCCCCTAACCCCCAAAATAAGGTTGAAATGTCAGGATAGCAGCCCTAGAAGAGCCTGAGAACTCGGAACACCTGCAAACACATGTGCAAGAGTCATAAGCCTAAAGTTTTGGAGTTTTGTTTTTTTTTTTGAGACAGTCTCACTATGTAACCCTTGGTAGAGTGTCGTGGTGTCACAGCTCACAGCAATCTCAAATTCTCGGGCTTAAGCGATTCTCTTGTCTCAGCCTCCCAAGCAGCTGGGACTACAGATGCCTGCCACGACGCCTGGCTAGTTTTTGTTGCAGTTGTCATTGTTGTTTAGCTGGCCTGGGCCAGGTTCGAACCCGTCAGCCTTGGTGTATGTGGCTGGTGCCGTAACCACTGTGTTATGGGTGCTGAGCCGAGTCTAAAAATTTTTACCAAAACTCATGATATCCTGGCTTTCAAGGGAAAAGAATGTAGTTAATATACACTTTTGGGTGGGGGGATGATAAACAGACTATTAAAGTCAAACACAGGGAAAATTTCCAATTACAGAAAGAAGTGTCATGAGCAGGGACTCTAGTTCTCCTGGTTGCCTGTGGACCCTGGAGAAGCAAGCTTCCAAAGTTCCAGTAGACCGACTTTATTAAGTTAAGCGCATTTAAACCAAAACTAGGCTGTCTGGGTTCATAGCTGATTTTTTAAAATGTCTAGGCTGCTTGGTGACTACGTGGGAAGTTATTGCACATTCACCTAAAGTTTTATGTTTTAG
Organism: Loris lydekkerianus; assembly: GCA_963574355.1. Classification (NCBI taxonomy): domain Eukaryota; kingdom Metazoa; phylum Chordata; class Mammalia; order Primates; family Lorisidae; genus Loris; species Loris lydekkerianus. The sequence continues at coordinate 35,394 of CAUYPK010133216.1, forward strand.
GCAGTTGACACCTGGACACAGAGATAAATGTGTAAATAGTCTTCTTCTGAAGAAATTTTATTTATTTATTATTATTTTGTTTTTTTGGCCAGGGCCAGGTTTGAACCCACCACCTCTGGTATATGGAGCCGGCGCCCTACTCCTTGAGCCACAGGCTCCACCCAAGAATTTTTTTTTTAATAAGGCAATAAGAATACTAGTGTTTGGAGTCACCTCAGCCACTCTCACCCAAGCCCCGGAATAAATAACAAAATTTTGAAGAGAAGTATTTATTTAAAATATAAATGTGTCCGAAAAGTCAATCTTCATAGCCCCAACAACAAAACAATTATCCCCAAGTCCCCAAATTAAATATCTTTATTTTTCTTTTCAGGGGCAGGGTTTGAACCTGCCACCTCCGGTATATGGGCTGGTGCCTCACTCCTTTGAGCCATAGGCACCACCCTAAATATCTTTATTTTTATGTTCTAGACCATTTTCTTTAAAAATCCTGTCAGTTATGGTAACATTTCCAATTTAGTAACAATTACTTTTTCTCTTCCTAAACAAAGGTAGTTACGGACTTTTAAATTTATTCATTTTGTTGTGGTAAAACAGACTGCAACATAGAACTTGCCATCTTGACCATTTTAAGCGTATAGCTCTGGAGCATTACATTTACACTGCATGCAAGCAGCCTGGTGCGGTGGCTAATACCTGCAATCCCAGCACTTTGGGAGACCAAGCGGGGAGGTTCGCTTGAGGTCGGGAGTTTGAGATCAGCCTGAGAAAGAGCAAGACCCTGCATCTACTAAAAATAGAAAAACCGGCTGAGTGTTGTGATGGGTGCTTGTAGTTCCAGCTATTTGGGAGGGTGAGACAGGAGGACTGCTTAAACCCAGGAATTTGAGGTTGCTGTGAGAGAGGCTGATGCCACAGCACTCTAACCTGGGACAACAGAGTGAGACTGTCTCAAAACACCCAAGAATTATTGTGCAACCACAACACTAATGATAAAAGTTTAAGGCAACATGTCTGGGGAATGTTGGTGTTTTTGCAAATGCAGTGTCCAAACAGTAGAATTCTCACACATTTTCAAGAGGAAAGTTAAAGTCATCACAGAGGAGCTAGAAGTCTGGATTCACATGCCAAGGCCAGTTGTGGGTCCACTAAGCCTATTTTCTTTACATAAGGGACAGCAAAAACCTGGCAGGGGTTTGCTTCGTGGAAGCCTTCTTATCCTGAACCCATGGCAGACATTACTCCGTGGTTACTGCATTCTTTCCCACTGAATCTAAAAAAAGCCTCCTCCACATGCTCTTCCAGGCATTTGTCATGAGTGTTTACAGCAGGCCCGCAGACGAAGCCCACTTGTCACCTCCATATGCTGCATGGCCTCCTGATGCAACAGGCAGGAAAGTGACAAGCATCTGAATTGCTGTGACCTCGCCAGATGACCAACATATAAATTAGGACATGTAAACACGGGCATGGTAGGAAAGATAGGAGGTTGCCACAAAAAAATGTTCTTACCTGGGGAGGAACACGCTTTCCACCACATAAAAGTCTTGCATGAGAACATCTCGTTCCGGCTTGGAAGTGAGATTGCCCACCGTGTAGCCTATTCCCAGCTGAATAGCACCTTTAATTGCAGATGATGCGGTCTGCAAAGGAAACGAGGGTCTTAATGTTAGGGCCTTGTATGATGTTGCAGTCAACAAAAACAGTGGAGGGAGGTTGGATTTTCTTTCTTGTTCCTAAACAAGGAGGAAAATGACGTTTGAGTAGATGATAGGTTATTTCTTTTGATGGAGAATCTATTCCAAATGTTAAGCGTCTTCCTTTTCAGGAAATTATTTGTTGTGATCGTTTTCCCAACATTTTTATGTTGCTAAGGCTAAGTTAAAGCCCAACATGCCCATCTTTCTTTTATTAAAAACTTAGAAACGTGGTAGAACACTTTCAATCTATAGCATTATAATTTCTGCCCAAAACTACATGGTACAGATACTTTAAAAAAATCAGAATGTCCATAACATACATGTACCTATGGATTAGTAACAGTATTTTCTCTTCATAGGAAATAAGAAAGCAAAAAATTATTTGAATCCATAATCAAAATTTCCAACATTGATCTGTGCTAAAACATATAGCATTGGGACACCTATATAGTAGAACCTTCACAGTGCACCACTTCCTCCCAGTGACCACCTCCTTAAGGGGACCAGACATATACCACACATACTCAATGGAAGTTTCTCATGTTGACCACCTCTGTATGACGACCAGTTTGTTACACAGCCCCTTGGGTGGTCAACTTACAGGGGTTCTACTGTATTTCCAGTTTATTCTTTTTCTAATATCATTCCATAGTTAAGCCAATGTAATGTTAACTTGGAAGATAACAGCCATATAGTATGTGTGTATATGTATGTGTATACAGAGACATAGTTTAACCAACATAATAAGAGAAATAACAGAATAACTCAATTTAGGAAAATTAGAATGCATTCTTTTTTTTTTTTTTTTTGCAGTTTTTCGCCGGGGATGGGTTTGAACCCACCACCTCTGGCATATGGGGCTGGCGCCCTACCCCTTTGAGCCACAGGCGCCAGCCAGAATGTGTTCTTCTTAACGGAGAAACTGGGTCATACATTTTATGCCCTGCAGAACCTAATGTAGTACTATGTACACAGTGGAGCTGAATAAATCTTTAAGTTAGTGTTTCTTAACCAGGAACATGGGGCAATGTCTGGAGACATTTTTGGTAATCACATGGGGGTCGGGGGTGACATCTGGTGAGCAGAGAGGCAGTGAGTGCTGCCCATGTCCTACACTGCACAGGTCAACCCCCACCAGAAAGAATTCCACAGCCCAAAATGTCATTACTGGGGCAAAAAAACCCTGACTTGAATGAATGTAATAAAGATCATCCATTTTATAGAAAATAATTTCTTTTTGAATTAATATTTTCACTTAGCAAATCCAAGATATGGCTCCACCCTTTCTGCATGCTTTGTTCTTTTTTAATTTCTTCACACTTTTAATGCCCAAGAACACCTCTCTTTTCTTGAAAAAAATCTCTCCTCTTGATATCTACCATAGAACATGGTCCTGGGACCACCTCCAGCTTTTCTGATGGCCTCTCCTGTTATTATTATTATTATTATTATTTTTTGAGAGAAACATAAAAATGGTTTATTGTACATAGTACTAATTTTAAACTATTTTACAATGACAACACAGAGTCATTAATAATTATGTTGTATATTTCATATCCTTCCATTTTTTACCCTCAGTTTTCTTTTCTTTCTTTTTTTTTTTATTAAATCATAGCTGCGTACATTGATATGATCACGGGGCATCATACACTAGCTTCACAGACCGTTTGACACATTTTCATCACAATGGTTAACATAGCCTTCCTGGCATTTTCCCAGTTACTGTGCCAAGACATTTACATTCCACATTTACTAACTTTCGCATATACCCTTGTAAGATGCCTCGCAGGTGTAATCCCAATAGTACCTCTCCCTCCACCCACCTCCCCCCCCTCCTCTCCCTTTCCCCCTGTCCCCTATTCTTAGGTTGTAACTGGGTTATAGCTTTCATGTGAAAACCCTAAATTAGTTTCATAGTAGGGCTGAGTACATAGTAGGGCTGATACTTTACTAAGAAGAATATGTTCCAGCTCCATCCATGTAAACATGAAAGAGGTAAAGTCTCCATCTTTCTTTAAGGCTGCATAATATTCCATGGTGTACATGAGAAATATGAACACTAGTTTTTTGTTTGTTTGTTTTGTTTGTTTTAATGGATGGAAGTGGCCAGCCATGCCTGTGAAATATAAAGGCTGCTCTAAACTCAGTACCTATATCCTCCCTGGAGTTTTCCTACAGTTCTGTCGGTCCTGACTTAATGAAATCTGAGGAATTATTCTTCCAAACTTGTATTATATGTGAACATATAAACATAATGTATTAATAGAAGTATCATTCCTCAATGTCATTTAGAACTAGTGGAATGACCGCTACTGTGACTCACCCTGCAATTAGCAAGCATAAGCCAGAGGGCTGAGACTGTATTGAGGACTGTGAAAACCATTTGGGAAGCAAAGTCCATACTGAAGAAAATCTCAGTGTAGACTAAAAGTTTATTATTGGACTTAATAAATTCCCAATAATTTTATGCTAAGTATTGCCCACCAATGTCTCAATAGGAGCTGTATTGCTGAAAGCGTGAAGAAAACATGCATCTGGAGCCTGCTCCTGGCCCACACTAGATTTTCTACCCACCCCTTTTTTCGCATGTTGATATTTTTCTAGATTCATAAGTTTAATAGACTTGTAATGACACTCTACACAAAACACAAGCCCCTCCCCAATAAATCCTTGGAAATAAACCAGCATTGTTCATTGAAGAACAAAATATACTCTTAACACATATAAGGGAAGTGAAAGAACTTGGTTATATGTAGAAAGCAGAGATACTGAAGATTCTCTTGATTCCATAGGAACTAGTGAATAGTGAATCTGTCAATCAGTCCAAAAAAGTAATAAAACTAAGAATAAAACGTGATTCTTCCAACAGCTCATCTTCTCATTTCATATAGTCCATTTTCTCCAGAGAGCAATAGGATTGAGGCCACATAATCTCTAGAGTGGAGGATGAGGGTCCCAGGCTTTTCCTAGCGAGTGCCGTGGACCCCCACCAACAGCATTTGGTAGCAGTTTTCTAGTAAACACATAGGTGTTAATGTGTATCTCATGGTCTGCTATTTGAATCTAATAAAAAGCTATAAGCCTCTACCCAGAAAACTGAATGAGAAACACCTGCTCATATATATGTCTAAGTGTATACAATTATTCCTATGTTAATCCAAGTGTCCAAGATTAGAAAGCTCAAATGTAACACAATTTCTTGAATACACTTATTATATTGAAGGGCCAGCATTTCCCTTCTTGGCTTGGCTTCTTACCTCTAGGCAGGCACCTGGATACATCCTTACATGCTGTCCTTTACAGCATCAAACATCAGGAGGGAGAGGAGCTGTTCCATGTTTCTGTTCCTTGCCCTCACCCACTCACTCGTTACTAAAGTAGGGACCTGTTCCTGCCCTGTTGGAGGACTCAGTGCAGGTGACTCCTTCAATTAGACTCCCCATAGAGCCCTGTTTCAAAGCTTATGTGTATGAAAATCACCCCTCCCTCATAGGTACACCTTTCTAAACTCTCAGGAGACCCTTTAAACTCCCCTGCCTCTCTCCTCTGTGGAGGAGGAGCTGGGGCATGCATCTGATGTCTTCAGAAACTTCAAGTTTTTCTCCCAGGACAGACAAGTAAAACTGGACAATCAAATGCCAACTGAGGCAGGGACGACACAAGCTTATTTATTTGCACTGGGGATTCTGAGTATCAGCTTTTAGAAAATGCATTCCTGTCTTTCTCTGTTTATCACAAAGATCAAAGGGATACAAGGTGTTCTCTGGGGTCACACCTGTCTTTGCCAGTCTTAGTGCTTATGAATTCAGATTGTGTTCTTATCTTTTCTGTTTCTTTGGGAAATCAATTTGAATCAACAGGACCCCCAGTGCACCTGTTAAGAGCTATGTGAATGAAAGCCACCATACATTTTGTCTTAAAATCAGTTTCTTTGCATGCAGATTAATGCACATTTTATGCAATGTTCATGATGATTGACTTTTTTTCTTCTTTAACAGAACTAAATAGAACTAAAAGCCTAGTGGGTACCAGAAAGAAAATATTAACCATAAATTTACATAGAGCTGCCATTACTATATGAATGTTAGTGAGTTATATAGGAAAGACATCAGATACGTCTTTGTTTGGAAAATTTCCCAGACTAAATGCTGCCTAGGATGAGAATTGATAATGAGAAAAGATAAAACTACAGTAGTTTTTGGTGTCATGGGGTACTAGTTCCATGCAGAGAAAAATAACAAAAACAAACAAATATCCAAATTCAGAAGATATTCACAGGATATAGGGCAGGATAAAATATGATGAATTCACATCAACATTCCTTTAAACTGAATCTCTGCTAAAGAATTATAGCTTTACTGGAATAAAAAAGACATGAGAGTACCTTGACAGAAAATAAATCTGTGGTAGCAGGTTCTGAACAACAACAACAACAACCAAAAATATTATGATTGAAGTTTTAACATAAGGGCAAAGAGTGTAAAATAAGTGATAAGGAGGGCACTTATAGCTCGGTGCCCATAGCTCAGTGGTTAGGCCATTGGACACATACACTGGGGATGGCAGATTTGAACATGGCCTGGGTGTGCTAAACAACAACAGTGGCAACCACAACAAAAAGTAGCTTGGCATTGTGGCAGGCTCCTGCAGTCCAAGCTACTTGGGAGACTGAGACAAGAGAATTGCTTGAACTCAAGAGTTGGAGGTTGCTGTGAGCTCTGATGCTATGGAACTCTACTGAGGGAAACAAAGTGACATTCTGCCTGAAAAAAAAAGGTGGGCACCTGTGATCATGTAATTTTTTTTTTAGGTCACTTTGGCTACAGTATGAGGAAAATATTGGGAAGAGGGAAGAAGATAAAAGATGAATATCATGACACAGCAATACACAAGCAAAATGGTGTTGGGGTGTTCATGGCTAGGTACTACTAGTAGCACCGGGTGGAATAAGATCTTCAGTTCAGATGCAATAATTCCAAAATATCAATACTAATCAGATAAATGTATATGTGTGCATATGTGCCTGCTTTTGTGTCTGTTTTGTATATCATTCCTTTTCTAGGCATTTTTAATTTCTTTTTAAGCATAAAGTATATACAAAAAAGTAAATATACTATATTTGTCCAGGTTAAAGAATTTTCACAGTGAACCCACCATGTGACCAACTCCCAGATCCTTCAATAGAATTTATAGAAGCACCTCTGTGCTTTTTCTGAATAACTTCTCCCACCCAGAATAAGAATCCTTCTTATTTGTAGCAACAGAGGTTGATTTTGCCTGTTTTTGTACTAGTATAAGTGGACTCACACAAAAATTTGGCTTTTTTCTTTTATTTAACATTAGGTTTGTACGATTCATTGATGTCATTCCTGTTGTGACATACTGTTTGTAATTCATTTGCATTGCTGTATAATATTCTATATGAAAGTAAATTGCCACTTATTTGTCTACACTGTTGGTAGGCACTGCGGCAGCCTGTGATTTGGGGCAGTTAATGAAAGCGCAATGACCAATATTCA